>MQRK01234190.1:51698-62314 GCA_001938485.1 Girardia tigrina
GACTTGAAAAAATGTTCTCTATAACCGATATTTCTCTTTAACAGATACTTTTTATAAGGATAATTTTTTAAAAAATATCAAAAAAAACTTTACTAATCAACACATTTATTTTTTAAAAAAAAAGTTCCAAAAGTTAAAAAAAAACCAAAAAGTTCTCTTTACCCTATTTTATTCTCTTTAAGCAAGTTCTGTATAAGCGAAATCTACTGTAGTGGTGCACATTAAAATCATTCAATTAACAATAATATATGGGAACATAACACTTGAAAAAACATATAAAAGCTGAAAAAATAACTTTCGATATAACTTTATGATTTTGTTCCTTATTTTAAGATTGTTATAAGGAAGAAGTTTATACCTTAAGAATCGGTAAATATTTTATTGAATTTCTTTCGTATAATAGAATAATTATTTTTTTTCTAATTAGGATATATATATATATATATATATATATATATATATATATATATAATTGATGTCGTTTGAAGTTTATAAAAGAAAAATATTTAATAAAACAAGACACTTCAATAAAAGATATTCTACGACTGAAATTCATTAAAGACTCAAATAATCTTTAAAATTCTTTTTTAACGTTTTAATTTTAACGAACTGAAATTCTTTGCTTCAAGAGATTCTTCACTTCTTGTCACAAAGACTCTTCAAATATTTTTTCCCTTTTTGTAAGAATTAGACATTTGCTCAAAAAGCAGTCTAAAGTTTGTATAAATGATCGACTGGGACCATGAGGACAGAACGTTTTTTATGTAAAATATAAAATAATTGATATAAATATTGTATACAATCAATAAATATAGCTTGAAAGTAAACTGTCTTTATTACGTTTGATAAATTAGAAAATATCACTAAAGAATGTCAGTAAATAATTTACAACTGATTATATTTCATTAATGTAACAAAATAAATAAAACTTGTAAACTAAAAAAATGACTAAATATAATATCGAATAATAGAGGATAGTGAATGACTGAACCTTAGAAAAAGGTTTAATTTTGCAACGTCGATCTTAACGTAATTCTTTAATGATCCGTTAAACTTCATTATTATCACAAATTTTTATAACAAATATCGATGTGATTCTCAATTAAGATCGACATTCAACTGATTTCATTCACTCATTTGTTTCAAACGACAATCAAGAATTTAAAGACAAGAAAAACTCCAGTAAAGACAATGAATAAAAAATCGATTAAGCCTTGACCTTGGCCTCCTTCTTTAACTTATAGAGCGCTTGATCGACCAATCGAGTTCGGTTTCTAATGGCCAATCGAACTTGAAATCGTTCGAAGTCGGCTCGGGCGGTACTAAAAACTTTACAGCAGTTTTCTGGAAAAACTCAGCAGCTTTCAAAACAAAACTCGAAAAACATTATTGACATTATATTTTAATGTTCATATAATTAAAATTTTTTTCCAATATTATAACTGAAAATCGGAGGATCACGTTGCGAAATTGAGATCATTATGTCGGTTACGAGTGTTACATCAGCGGCAATTTAGGATTTGAAAATTTCCACTCGTATGATTCTTTACCGTTGACGTAAATGCTGGGTAAAGGTTCATAAACTTGCGAAAGTAGCGTAATTTAGGAAGATGAAAGGTTATATGGAAATTCACAAATCAAACTTACATGCATTAATTAATTTAATTCTTTATACTTTATCTCCATTAATAATGTTTTGAAATATTTTTGAATCCATAAAATTTTACTAATTAGTAATATTCGATATCGAATTCATTTGAATCGCTTAAAAAAGGTTTTTGGAAAATCAAATTTAAAATTATCTTTCTCCTTTCGTCATCAAATTATTTAAAATATGTCTACATAATATTTCCTATCGTTGAAATTTATGTTCTTAGTTTTCTTATCCTATTCAAAAACGTTTTTAAATACATCCATATACTTTTATTTATATTTATCCTAATTATGCTATCGGACAATATAAATATTTTTTTAAACAGTATGCCAATGCGGACTTCTGCTGTTCTGTATTTTAAAAACATGCACAGATTGTAAAATACACATAGGTTTTTCGAGCCTTTCTTGGTCGTTCTCCAGCATTAACATTTGTAATAAAGTAAAGATCTGTTTCTTGCTTCGTTAAAAGAATCTGACGTTCCTAGGGCTGGTTTGACTTCCCTTGCCTTCTTGGTTCTTTAAAAATTCCACTCGTAAATTTCGTAATTAATTGTGTTTGTAGAGAGGATTGTTTGGTCTTAGAAATAAAAACTAAACGATCACTCAATTCCAATTTTAAGCTTGTGTATAGCAATAAGAACTCGAGTATCTCCGATTAAAAACATGACTTAAGCTTTTGGTATGTTTATATTATAGTCCTCAGTCTAGAAAAACCTTATTTAGAATGTTAAGGTTATTTATGACATTATTCTAGTCGATATCAATGAGGTATATGCCATCTGCATAAGCCATTCAAGTTTGGTCTACACGCTTCCTCATGGCCTATTTTTAATTCACTTTTTTAAAACGGTATCAAAGACGATATTGAACATGACCGATCCTAAATCCCCCTCTTCCTGTTCATGGTGAATTACTCTTTTAAATTAAACACCATGATAATATCCTCCATTCTCAGACTTTTAAGAAATATATATTTTTTAATTTTAATAATTCTAATAAAACCTCTTTTTTCGATTTTTTTAAGAATAAGTGTTACTAAATTTATAATTAAAATTTAATAATTAAAAACCAGAGGGGTACGTCGGATCTCATCCGATCTCCGAAGTTAAGCAACCAACGGCCACCACCAATGGGGCTATTGACTACATGTAGGGTCAGGCAATCTGCATGCTACAGGTACCATGTAAACCTGTAATATCTGTCCCATGGTCGAATGGTTGGCGACTAAACCAGCTCTCTTACCCAGAGCAACCTGAGTGTAGATAATGTGCGGACTCCAAGCAGGATGAAAAACAAAATCTAGATAAGGACAGAAGAGCTCCTTGGAGCCAACGGCCATCCATACCTGGAGAGGAAATAGGCGTCACCAGGTTCCTTGCCTACTGAGACACTCAAAAAATATGCAAAACCAAGCCATATGCTTGTGCATAATTGAGTGTACCCACGGCTCAACGGCTACGCTACCAAAAAATACTACAAAATCAGGGACTAGGAATTGTTCTGATACAGTTGTCAGCTGCGTTCAGTCCCTCAGGCAAATGTTTATATACAACAAGGATACATTTCGGGGTTTTCCGAAAGACTTTCTTTCATGTCAAAAGAGTACTTTTTACAGTGGTTTATCGGATTTTCGTTTTTCAACAGCAGGAATTGAATGAAGCCGATTTATAAGTGTACTTTACAGAACAACAAATGGTAAAAATTTCCAGCTTGCGTCCTGTTCAAACACAAAAAAGTACGATAGTGAAGTATTCACTAATGACATATTCTTCACGACTTTAACTGAAATGCAATATTGTTATGAAAAAGTGGGAATAAAACAAATATGCTCATTATTTTACCTTAAATTACTTTTTATCTCAATTCTGCATCAGACATACAACTGATGATGTAAAGATTAATCCTCTGCAGCTGAAACTCTGATGTGACGATTCCCGATGGACCCACTAAGATTTCTCATTGGACATTAGTGTAAATAAATCTTTTAAAGGTTAATTGAGAAATATTTCGGAAAATTAGATTATTTACGGTTATAAAAAATCTATAAAAAATCTATATCTATTATAAAAAATCCCGCAATGTAAAGTAATTTTTACAGGATGAGATCTACAATAAAATGTCTGAGTTATTGAAAGCGGCGTATGTTTCATAAATTAAAAACGAATTTAGGAAAACTAAAATATATTTCTCTGAAAAGCCCTAGTTTAAGAAGACCTCTAGGATATAGAATTGGTTGATTACAAAGATGAAGAAAAAATTGAAGAAGAGGTTATATGTTGAAAGTGAAGAGATTTTAGAAAAGCCAACTTGTAATTTTTTAAATCATAAGAACTTGTGTAGAGAAGATGAAAAATATGATAAATGTTATATTTGAAGGGCTAATACTTTGTACCAAGCTAAGCAGTTTAAGCAAACCAGATTTTATCAAAGAATATTTTAAAATCTTTTTCAGCGTTTAATTAATAAACAATAACAGACAGATTGATATTCAAATGGGTTTTAATTTTTTTCACATATTTTAATTTGTTAAGTTTAAGAAAATTAACTAATGTAAAAAACAATGACAATTTATATTCTTGATCAACAAACAGTGAACGCCATTTTTCAATATTTATTGTTATTAATTTCGGCAAATTACCCGCCATCTTCAGACTAAATAAACATTAAATTTTGCAGCTTATATATGAAAATGATGATTGTGTAATTACTCATGTCATAAAGGCTCTATTTGAAAATGTTTAACAGAGAAGTTGAGTGTAAAGCTTGAATATTAATTTTCAGATCCATAAATCTTATTCAAAACAGTATTCGAATTCACGGATTGATAAATCATTAATGGAAAATACAAAATGGAGCCATCAACACAAACCACAGCCGAGAAATTTTGTCGTATGTTGGAGCTGTCAGAAGCAAGGACATTATTAAGAACATTTACACAAGTCTCGTTTAAATCTTATTGCAATTACATTTAGAGTCATTAAGACTCTCAGAAGGTCTTTCATCGTTTGCCATCTTTCTAATTGGTTTTCTTATTTCTGTTTTTAATCATGATTATTCGAACAATTTTTCTAAATTATTTTTTAAAATATTTAACCTTTAAGAAATATTAATTAAAAATATTAATTTTTTACCATTTTTTAATAAATCCCAAAATAATAAAAATGACATCAAATTATTAAAAATGCATTTAATTCAAATTTTACTAAAAATTATTAAACTAAATTTTAAATTATTAATTTTTAAATTATTAAACAATAAACTCTCACTATTAAAATTTATCTCTGAAACTTACTACTTTTTTAAAAAAAATATTTAACTTAACTTTAAATTTAATTTCTTTCAAAATGATTTCGTTCTACATAATGAATTTCATCAGAATTATTGATTTTAAAAAAATAAGTTTACCTTCCTTATTTTACTATTTTTACTAAATATTTTTTTTTGAAAATATATCAGTTTTGATTAATCTAAACTTTTTAACTTATATTTTTTTGTTTAATATAATTAATATACGTTTTATTTTTGGTTTTTAAAAATTATTTTTTACATTTTAATTTTATAAACTTGATGCACTTTGTTATTTTAATTTAAAATTTTAACAAACATGAAATAATGAAAAAAAAATTTTATCAATTATTTGGCAAATTGAAAATTCAACTGACTCCTCATATTAAAGCATAGTCAAAATAAAGTAAAATCACCAAGATTTGAAAAGTATAAATACAATAACTTTAGAAACTTTTTTACCAGAAAAGAAGAAAAGGTACATTTAAGACAAAACATATTCGACATATTTAAATTCAATCTCTTTTAATATGGTGAGATGACTTTAATATTTTAAAGAGTTTCATGCAGTTTGAAAAACAACAGTTAAAATTCCATGGTCTTCATAGATTTTAACAGTTTCTTTAAGGGATGTTTCAAAGACGTTATTTATTCATGTGCTTGGTACCTTTCGAAGTTATCAAGTTATTATTAGTTAAATGACAAAATGAGACAGTTCTGATACTTATAATTATCAAAGTAGAACAATATAAGAACGTTTCTTTCTGTTTTATTTGATCATTATGCAAAAGAAAGATATAAAAACAGAAATTACCATGGGTAATTTCAATATAAAAAGATAATATTATTTCTCTAATTGGACACAGTTGAGTTAACAACCGTAAATATGTTCTTTTTTCTTTTTCAAACATTCCTCTCCATTGCCAACCAATTTATACGTTTTTGGATCTTAAGTTATCAAACGTTTTATTCCTTGAAGGGGAGAAACAGATTTAACCAGAATCATTTTGATAACAGCCAATTTTTCTGCTTCATTAATTTTTGAAAAAAATGTTTTTGTTTTTATTAGACATTTATTTTCTTTTTCATTTTTGGTTTTTTATTGTTGCAAAGTCAAATAAAATTAATGGTGTTAAAAATAGAAATATAACTTTGAAACACTATTTTTGGTTTTGAATAAAAAAACAACTACAAATCTTACAATACTTTTAAAGGTTATCTTTACGTTTTTCATTGCTGAATACATGTTTAACATGTTGTAACATTCTTTTGTTAGATTAAGTTGTAATACACAAGGAAATAAAAGCAAAAGTTATTCATAACTAGTACAGTGCCCCCAGTAAACCGCGGCTCGTTTAACCGTGGAAAGGTTAAACCCCGTCCGGATGTATGGATCAGAAATTTTTTTTTATTTGTTGGCGTTTTTTAAACCTGATATTATTATTAAAATACGGCAATAATACATAACAATGCTTATATAATTTTTATTTATTGTTATAATTTTTAAAAACTACAATATAAAATAATTTTATGTTTTAAGAAAAAATTATGGTTCATTTACTGTTATTCCGGTTGGGGTTTAGTTTTGAACCCGGAATGTTTTCGGTTACCGTAATTTGTAAAATATAGATGATATAAATACGTCTTATAGTAAAATTTCCTTTAAAATCATATTACTAATTAAAGAAATATGAAATAGAAAATAAAAATTAAAATTGAAAATACTCGGTATTTTTTTAAAATTTTAAATTCGAAGCCACTACAAAAAAATTATAATTCATGCATAAAAATTTGAAATTAATTAATTTGTTTAAATTAGTGTATTTATAATAAATTTTAAATTTCTCAGTCAAATCTATCTCTATCTGCTTCTGCAATATTCGGCAAGTAAGTTAGTTGATGACATTCATATATGACATTCATTTCATTTTTTGGTTTTTAGAATGTCAAAGCGAAAGCACACTTCATTTTATATTGAGCAAAAGTTAGCCGTTATTGATCACGTTAAAAAGGTGAAACTAAAGCTGCAATTGGGCGAGAACTTGGATGCGGAGAGGCAACAATCAGTGACTGGGTCAGAGATGAGCATAAAATTTGAGACTTTGTCTCCACCTTAGACGATGACGTTGGTTTAAATCGCAAACCTCTTAGAACAGCAGAGAACGATGGTCTGGATGAAGCTATCTGGTTCTGGTTTCAACAACAACGAGGAATGGGACTACAATTATCTGGTCCAATAATACAGACAAAAGCAACTGACGTAGTCAAAATTTATGGGCATTGCTGAGTTCAAAGCCAGTGATGGATGACTATATCGATGGCAGATGCGTCATAGCATTAAACGTGGCATAATTTCTGGTGAATCAAGATCAGCTGATCCTTATGCTGCCGCTGTGTATCTCCTCGAACTTGAAAAGAAGATTAAAGAAGAAGGCTACCATTCCGAACAAATATACAGCGCAAATGAAACTGCCCTTTATTATAAGCTACTACCTTCAACAAGCCTCATGTCACAAAGCGACAAATATTGCAAAGAGGGATATAAACAAAGCAAGGAGCGAGTCCCCATCATGATTTGTGCAAATGCTACTGGTGGTCACAAAATACAGTTCTTATGCATTGCAAATTCAAAAAATCAAAATTTCGAAACAATGCAACTAGCAACAGTTCACAGCCTGAAGACATCAGTGATTTGCTTGAAGAACACAGTGAGCTAGTCAATCTTTCTAATTTGCTTCACGAACTCAATATCGATTCTCCAGCTGCTCATGCGTGGTTACAATGTGACAACTCAGAACCAACGTTTGAGATGCTATCAAATGAATCAATTGTTGCACTCGTGACTCAGACAAATACAGCAGCCAATGGTACTGGAGAGGATAGTCCTACGGATGATGACGGTGGTGGGGTTGTGATTCCCGTTCCAACTGCTGCAGAAGCAATCAAAGGACTTGAAGCAGCAATCCTCTACTTTGAAAGAAAGCCGAATAATTTTGCTAAGCTTCTCATAATGAAGATACTTATTTCTGATATCAAACTTCAAAATCAACCAAAACAAAAAAGAATCACAGACTTTTTTCAAGTAAATACATAATAGACTAACACAAAATGACTGATTAAATTTTACGACTTTAAAATTTAATTGGAATAAATAAATTTATTGGAACTGTCTTGACTGTCTTTTTACGTTGCAGTTACACAGTAGAAAATTATAAGCCGCTTATAATAGGACGGAAAAAGTCACCAAGACTATTGAGAGGAGTAAACCTAAAAGCCAAAGGCATTGAATATGATGCTTCATACAAAGCCTGTATGACCAAAAGTATCTTTGAGAATTGGCTATCTCGTTTTAATGAAGAAATGAGGGGAAAAGGAAGAAAAGTAGCACTGCTAATAGACAATGCAACTTGTCATGCTACTTCTATCCAATATTCAAACATTGATGTAATATTTTTTCCAAAAAACATGACTTCTTTAATACAGCCATGTGATCAGGGGATAATAAAGGCGTTTAAAAATCATTTTAATAATTGGATGATGAGAACAATTATCTATGACAAAAATCCTACAGCTGAAATAGATGAAGTTATAAAAGCAATCAAAATATTAGATGCAATGTCATGTTCAAAATGGCCTGGGATGAAATAACTGAATCTACAATACAAAATTGCTTTGAAAAGGCCTTGGAAATTGAAATTTATGACAGTAGAAAACAACAGGACAACAAAGAATTTTGTGGAAAATTATTGTGGAAAATGCAATTTTAGAGACCGTCTCTGATGATGATAACAGTAATGAAGAAGATAGCAGCGAGACATTTGTGAAACATTTAGATTATGAAAAAAGCATAAAAGATACGGAATGTGCTTTCACAACACTTCTTAATGTAATCAAACAAGAAACTCCTGAAAATGTTCTTCACCTATACAAATTCAAAGCCGATATTATGAGTTCATTGCGAAAAAACAAAAGAATAACATGAAAATCACAGATTTTTTTATTAAAAAATAAAAATGAATAACTTATCTTGGTTTTAATGTTTAATCTTGGTTTATGAGTTTTATTGATTAATCTTGGTTTATGAGTCATTAATACAGTAATTTTTTTATCATAAAAGTCATTTTTCACACATGCTTTACTTAATTTTCTTATCTGCTCATTTGTTATTTAATTAATAAATTTAGTATGTAATTCTTCCTTTTTCTGACTATTATTTTCTGATATTTTATTATTTAATTCTTTGGTTATGATGTTATTGATCCTTTTATTAATCTTTTTTTGATTCTAAGTCTTCTAATGTTATTGGAACTTTTATCATTTCTTGTTTAATAATCTTGTTTCTCTGATAAAAATCACGAAACTTCGTATTGAATTGTGATTCTATTGTTCCAATCTGATTATGTGACTTTTGTGTTAAATTCGAAAAGGTTCCTTCTTTTAACAGAACTCTATTATTTCGACAGTCAACCAACAATCCGAAATGGGTTAAGAAATCTGCCTCGATAATTGATCTTTTGACCTCGGCAATTAAGAAATTCATCAAAATTTCTTTCCATTGATGTCAATTGATAGATTTTTATTTCCAAAAACACAGATAGGTGATCTGTGTTTTTTATGCGTCCATATTGATATCGTTGTGCCATTGCCAAGTAACAAAAAATTTAAATATTTAATAACGACCATATATCGCTTTATAAATTGGTTTCAAGTCGGGGCAATCAAAGAAATAACAGCGGATCGAGTTACACAATGGTTTGAAGAAAATTGGATAAAAAAAATTGGGGAAAACCTCAAAATTGGGGAAATTTTGCCCCAAAACGGGGTCGTACTGTATGACAAATAAAATTAATTTATTCCATTAAATAAAATCCAATGAATGCGTAAAAAACTTTAAAAATAATTTATTATATTCGATAATATATTTTTGAAATTTTCTTTTTAATTAAAACTTATTAATTTAATGCTTTTAAAAATTTTATTACCTATAAAATTAATTTATTTCATTTAAATAAGATACAATCAATCAAATTTTTTGAAATATTTATTATTCTGTATTTTTTTAAAAATATTCTAAACACAATAAGACTAATTTTTTATATTCATATAATATCCAATTTTAAAATTAATTTGTAGAAAAATATTTAACTTCGTAAAAAAAACTATTGTAGCAGCTTGATATATAAATTTACATAAAAACTTTTATTTATTGTATTATTTCTTTTAAATTTTTTTTGATTTTAAACTCTGCTTTTATTATTTAATTTTTGCAAATATTTTTAAATTAAAGCATTAACTTATTCAGCGAATCGAAAATTTACACTAACCCCTAATACTTATACTGTTGACACTTCCATCGACAAAGAGCCACCAGTCATTTAAAAGGAAAAAAATAATATATAAAATTAATTATAAAACAAAAAAGTAATTATTGTAAAATAATTAAAGACAATAAATGTGATATAAAGTTTTCAAGTAAAATTATGATATTAAAAAAAGAAATTGTTTCTATGAAACTTAAAAAACATCTAGAGACCATTCTAAATTTTTATTTTTAAAGTCCGTGATTAATTTTGACGGATGACCCGTCATCATCAGACTAAACAAATAATGATCAAAACAACACACACACACACACACACATATATATATATATATATCTATATATATATATATAT
>MQRK01234190.1:63385-105507 GCA_001938485.1 Girardia tigrina
TGTTGTTTCGTTTTTTTTTGTTTAGAAAGTCAAATATATTTTTTGTACATTACTGTCATTTATCATTTTGCGTAACCTTACAGCAATTCCCTTACATTTATATAAAGAAAACACCATTTGGCGGTGCAAGAGCGGGCGCAGCGGTTTTGTGGCTGCAGCGCGCCGGTGATGGGGGGTGAGCGTTGGGTCGCGGGGGTCTCAAAATTCGAAGCTCACCGGCTCTCATTTTCGGTTTAAGATTCAATCGATACTCAAATAACCGTCGGCATAAATCATTCTCTGATTCCAAAAGAGAGTGAAATTTTTTTTACGATTGCGTCCTTGTACATCACAATTTCATTTTTCTTCTTTACCAAATAACTCTCTCTCGACACCAACGATTCGCTTAAGTCGTAGTCATGAGAAATTCCCAACTCAATGCACAGTTCTTCGATATCTTTCGATAGACTCTGTATAGAAGTTTCCACTCCCTCTTTGAGTCGATATTCTTCGTCCAGCATATCATTCCACAAATTATCGACATGGCGCTTGAGAGAATTAGAGCGAGTAATGAGCTTTTCATTGACAATTCCGATTTCATTCCAAACATTAACGATCTCGTAAATTTTCTTTTGGAACTCGTCTGCCAGATTGTCAATCCAACTTTCGTCCATTTCTTTAACTTCAAATTTTTCGCAGAAATAATAGAAATCTTTCAAGCAAAAATAAAAAAAAATATCGGACCAACAAAAATATTTATTTCTTTCAACAGAAATTACTAGACAATGGCGACTTTTTTCATCCACGTACACAAAATTTCTTTTATACATTTTCGCGCCAATTTTTATAAATTAATATAATCGATTTAAACAACTCGATTTTTACAATTTTTTTAATTCTTAAATTTTTAACAAACACGTTCGACATAATAATTATAAAAAATACAGTTTTTTTTGAATTTCAATATTTTACCCGTTTAAACTTAGAATTAGAATCAATTTCTTTTTTAAAGATAAAGCAAAAATAAAGCTTTGAAAACAGATAAAATAAATATGAAATTAATCTCAAAAAGACCACATTAATTTAACTCCAGATTCGATTTTTTGATAGTTTGGGATAAATCGTAGACTTCTGTTCGAATATTCAAATAATAATTATGAGATTGTTCATTATTTCGATTGCGGTTGGGTTTCTTTTGTTCTGTAGCGGCGTTCGATTTTTCATTGATCGATAATTTTGAACTAGATTTTTTTTTATATCTTTGTAGAGTTTGGTTGATTTTTTGCTTTGATTTCTGCGTTTTAGTCTCAATTACTTTCGGAGTTAAATCAGCCCCATCATTTAAAAGATTTTTTTTCCAAATATTATTTTGGGGGTTAACTTCCATATGGGCCCCCCGAATGAGAATCGAACACCATTTACATGAAGAAAACTTGATGACGTAAAATTTACGACAAGCGCCCGCTCCAGTGATGTTATTCAGCGCGCCCGCTGGAAGGTTAAATAAAAATTTCAAAAATGTCTTCATCTGAGTCTTCATTAGAATATAACCACGAACCTAATAAAACTATTAAATGTTCATTAAGAATTCGACATGCTTAAAAATATATCTTAATGTATCTTTTAAAGTAAAAAGTAAACAACCTTATGTCTTATGTTTGATGAAACACATGAAACACTCGAGGGTCCCGGAACTGAATGCATTTAGGTATATTAATTTTTCCGAATTGCTCAAACAAGTAAATATTAAATTATATATATTAAATTGAAATTCAATTGTTACAACATTATATCACAAACACCATAACAAAAATTTCTATTACATCTATAATCCCACTCACAAAACAATCTTCAATTAAAAATAAATAAATAAAGATGCCTCCTCACAAAATTAAGTGACCTACATACAACAATATTAACTGTGTGAACACAGTACCATACTCAAATATTCATAAAAAAACATATAATCAAACTATATCAATCATATCAGTTTTATAACAAAGAAATCACAGTAAACACAATTCTACAAACTTTAATTTTAGAAAAAATATATCTATATTTAAAAAATATATTTAATCATAGAAAAATAACCATTTGATCATTATTTATAATTATTAAACATAGCCAAGGACCAAGTTTTAGTCAAGGACTTTATACAAAAGTCTAGGCCTGGTCATTTCCTTTTCCTCCATAGAGTTTTGGCTTGATAAGAAGACGCAAAACAAACCTCAATTGAAATATAGACCTTAAAAATTCTCTAAAATAATAAAATAGAATAATGTAATAAAAAATGTAGTTATTTGATCTACTATCAAAATAATGTGATAATAACATATTCAATATCAAACATTTTTTTAAATCATAAAAAATGTCGAACATGAAAAACAGAAAAATTATTAATAATAATAATAATTTTAATATTAATATTACATTAAAATCTACTCACAATATAATTATAATATATTATATTTTTTTGTTTTTTCAGATTTAATGATATTTTTCGAGTATCATTTTACTATATTATTTTTACAATGATCAAAATGAGTTTTGTAAACAAAGGTTCACAAGAATACGTATAAATATTTTTAAAAAATGATGATAGCTTGTTTTTAAAACTCAAAAACGGTTATCATAATATATTTTTATTAATTTCGACGGATTAACCGTTATCATCAGACTAAACTAGACTAAACTTACATATTAACGTCATTATTATGTAATTTCTAAGTCATAAAAATACTTTCCATAAAGTTGAAGAAGATGGTGTTTGAACTTTGAACGTATGATCATCATTGCTTCACGCATCGCCCTCTCTTAAAATTACTTAAATAAAATGGATATTCATAATCGGTAGTTGAAAAATTTACTCAAAAAACTGTCGATAAATTAATTAAATCGGAAAATGAGAAATAAAAATTAAATAAATTTTAAAATTAAACAAAAAAGAACAATACAATAAATAGTGACAAAAATAAAAATCAGATAGATAATAATAACTATGATAGTATTGTTTTTGTTTTGACTGTTTCCTTCTCAGAGAGATATCGAAAATCCACGAACTCTTTTATGAAACATGACAAAAATAATTTATTAAATTTAGAAATAATGTTTAAGTCATGTCAGATAGGAAGTTTGTTCAGAAGTAAATCTATCACTCCAAATGGTTTATGCTTCAATTTAGTACCAGTATTGATGTCATGGCTGTGACGTCACATAGATTGGATAGACTTTTAGTCATCTCTGTGAACGGATTCAGGAACATAATCGAAGGAAAAGTGATAGTAATATGAGTCAAAATTAAAAGAACTGTTTGAATAGTAAATTATTTTAAAGTAATTTTAAGATTTTTTGTTCACAATTTGATAATTTCTGGGAGGGGGCGATATATGAAGCACTGATAATCAAGTTCTTATATAAGTTCTATTTACAATCAATGTGGTAACACCATCTTCTTCAACTTTACTGAACATATTTTTATGATTTGTAAATTACCTAATGATTTCATAAACATTGCTTTGGTTACATAAGCGCGAATATTTCATTGTTAGTTTAACCTTGCTGATAAACGTTTTTTGAGTGTTAATAGGAATCTTAGTTTTTTTAGTCCTAAGAAAAAACATTTAAATAAGAAAAATAAATATCATGTTTAGGATTGTTTACAAAACAAACATATACACTTTAATTTTATTAATCAATAATAAAAATTAAAATAACATTTCTTTTGACACGTTTTAGAAGTTTAGTGGCATTAATTATATCTTATGAAAACAAACAGCAATAGAAAGCAATAGGAATTTTCTTTTGTAACTGTCATTCAATAAATCATGAAGTTTTTTACGTGCTCTAAATCTGACAAAAAAACAATTTTATTCTTGATCAAGAAAAATTTGTTTTGTTAATGTGACGTTTTCAGAAAATAAAAAATAATAAAAAAATATTAAAAAAATAAATAATGTATTATTTACCATTAATTTAAAATTAAAGTGATCCTCACTTGCAACAACATTTCTGTCTATTCAATGACAAAGAAGTACAAATAAACCAGTGTTACGAAATAGCTGTTAAGGTAAGAATCGTCAAATACACAAATCTGTATTTATATCTGTATACATATAAATGATCTTAAAAATTATCACAAAATTCTCCTGAAATATTAATATTGTTTACATTTTCAAAATTTCAAACTGTTGTATTCAATCAATTTCTATTTCTATTATAATATTATGATGAATCCACGACACTTGATCCCGAGACAGTTAATCCCGATGACACTTAATAGCAAGGTAATTGGAAGTAATTTGATCCCGAAGACCTGGATTTCTGACAGAACCTTTGCACTTGCACCAATGGTGTTTCTTAAGGTTTAATTAATCCATTTTGTATTTGGAGATGGAATAAATCTAGTCGATGGAATAAATCGATTGCCACTTGAAGGGTCGTAATGCAGTGGAATCAGCACGACGCTGCAACTGCAGGAATTGTAAGAACAACAAACTCAGTCGAAGGGTGGCATCATGACCTTCAGTCAGTCTTTATGTCATCACCCAACAGCCTGGAAGTTCGTGAATGGGATCAGAAGAACATCAAAAAACAAGCAACACTGATTGGATTTCCAATACATTTATTGATATCACATTTTGAATCGCCACTAGGACAATTTTCCACAAAATGTGCATAACTAGTCATCGTTCTTGATCGATAAATTTTAATCATATTTTTAAATGTCTTATTATTCAAACAAATTTGTATTACAATTTAAATTACAATTTCGATTACGAAATAATTTACAATTTAAATTAAAAATTAGTTTTAATTCTGTTAAAAAATATTTTAAATATATATGATAAATTAATTTAATTTTAACGTTGTAATTTATATTTATTTAATTGATTAAATAATCCGAGGTTTTAAAATATTTAAAATATCAATCTTCCATCTGGGTGGGAGAAACATAATCGTAAAACAACATAACAAGCAACATCCAATAAGCAACATTCAAAAATATTCCTCACAAATATATTATTAGTGAATTTAGGAAATTATAAATAAATAAATATGAATAATATTTTGAAGAGAATTTTAAATATATAAAATTAACCTCAATAATTAAAATAACTATTCTTACTAATATTGGAATCTTTTGGAAAAAAGATGTAGTATACATTTTAACTTGAATTTGAATTATTCTATTTGATGTGGATTAGAATTCATCTCCAGTTTTTTAATGCAGAAATAATAATGACGGATAAAATTGATAAGAGTTTCCTTCTGCAATTTCTATTAGTTTCCCTTCTTTTTACAAATTGAAAATAGATTATAGTCCATATTTACAGTTCCAAATTTCATTTTAAATAGTTACACTAGATAAAAATCCATTCCATTGGCTTCTTGAATCTTTTTCCGAATTGGTGCTGTAAATCTTTTTAAAGTCAAAAATTTCATAGAACTTCTATACTCAAACAAAGAAATCTTGTTATAAGGAAGCTATGAGTTTTCTGTGATATTGCTAAATGTACATTCAGACAGTGCTTGTGTCACCTGTGAGTTGTATGACCTAAACTTCGGCATCTCTTTTAATAAATTTGTAGGTTTATTTATATTTATGTTCTTTATATGTTATGTTATGTGTGAGAAATACTTTTGAATGGTGTTTATTGTATGTTGTTTTTAGGATTGTGATTCTTCCGCCAAGATCAAAGATTAATATTTTGAATGTTTTGAATCATTGAATAATTTAAACACTTTCAAAATGAAAATAACAATTTAAAAATTAAATTATTATATTTATAATCAAAATATTGGAAATCTATTTTATAGTGATTTAAAATATATTAATAGTGGATTGTTACGTAAAGATTTATTTAATCACAAGTAAAATATTCAAAATGAATTAAAGTATTTTTGAAAATAATTTTAAAATATTGTAGAAAGGAATTGTAATTTAAATTTTCTCAGATAATTATAAGTTGAGATATAGAATTTAAATTTATCAATCAAGACCGATGCCTAACAACGAAAGTTTTGTGGAGAATCATCCTGGAGGCAATTTGATTTTTGATGTCAATAAATGTATTGAAATCATATAAGTGTTCTTAATATTATGAATATCATTTTTCACTCTTTGTAGTTTGAAAATTTTGAACGTAAAGTATTGCTTACTTAAATTGGTGTCTTTCTTGATACTCTTAAAATAATAATTTACAAAGGTTATTTAAGTTACACTTATTTTAATTAATAGAAAATAAATATTTTTACGTATTCTTTAAGGGTTACTTTATTTAAATAAATCTAAATGAAATATAAATTTATTTTATTTTATTTATAGGATATTAACTATGGTAATCGGATCAACCTTCATAGCATTAATAATTGTCAGTGTCCTTTTAGGAGTTGTTCTAATAACCGGATTAGTATGGCTGTTACCTCTCTATATACAGCGTCAAAAGTCGTATTCAAAAAAGAAATGTATACAAAAAAAAGTGAATGAAGAACTTGTAAGAAATATTCGTTATCGATCTCCGAGTACTATTTCAACTTTTCCACAAAATAATAAAATTAATGATTACGGAGCAACTCAGCCTCGACAGTTGGAAAAAACGGATAAAGAAAACACAGCTATAAATTTAGAGGATAAAACTGAAGTACCTTCAATTGCCATAACATTTGACGAAGAATCCTATGAAGGAGTCTTTTCTGAATCAGAAAATCAACTAAAAGATTCCGACACAGTTCTTGATAAAGTCTCTTTAATAAATAGTAAAAGACGATTTAGCTCAATTGTCTTTTCGCATAGTGATGAATTGAAGGTGTTATCAGATGAAGGTAAATTAAATTTGACGGATGAAAAAAAGGAACGTAGAGCCAGTATGTCCTTGTTTGAAACCTGTAAATTAGCTTGTCCAGATTTATCCCACAGTATTGGACAGTCGACTGAACATCTCAATCAATTAGTTTTGGCAGATGCAGAAAACCAGGGAAAACTTTATTTTATGCTCTCTCAAATAGAGAAAGATAAAAATACTTTAGAATTGGTTGTGATTAAAATAACTGACATAATTAATACCAAAAAGAAACATTATCAATTACAAATGGATCTTTTCGTGGAAAATTCCAAACTCCTGTATACCAATCAAACAAAAGTTCAGACTTGTGTTGGAGAAGTGATAAATTTTGACGAGAACTTTTCTATTGACATTGACGAGAAAATAATTTTTAATGACTCCAACGAATATCTTGTGTTGGTTTTTACTTTATTACAGTACGAATCAAAGAAGGGCACCAAGACTCAGAAAATTGGAGAAATTAGATTTGATCTCTTAGGATTAATTGAGGGTCAGATCCTTTGCATGGACGGACAAGAACAGTTTGTGATCTGCAGAAATTTTATTACCTTAACTGAAAAGGTAATTTATGTTATTTATTTCGTTTTATTAATTTTACAATTTAAATTTTATTAAAATACTAAAATGAAGACAACAATTACAGTGTTTTACGATTTATTACGTCTTTATTGCGATCAATTACGGCAATGTATAAAAACGACATCCTACAAAAACAAAATACTTTCAATCGATATTACATTTAAATCAAAATGATCAACAAGCTCAAAGTTAAGAAGAACAGAATGATCATCTAGAGCAGGGAGAACAGTGATAGTGATCTGTTAACAAAACACAAGTTGCAGCTGAATTGCAAAAAGAGTAATCGATCAAGTAACAGAAAACCCTGGAAATACAAAAATATCTAGGATTCTTGCACTGCCAAAAGCAACCGTAGAAAACATTATTGTTAAATTCTTTTTAATTGGAAAAGAAGAGGCTTGATTGAAAGAAGTAATTTGAAAAGAAAGACGTAATTGATTGCAATAACGACGTTATTGTTGCCAATAACAATGTAATAGACTGAAAACCACTGTATAACTTTTTTTGTTAGAAATAATAATTTAGCTACAAAAAATATTTCTATGTAAATGTTGAAGAAACTAAATATTTTTAATTTAAATTTTTTAATGTCCTAGACAGTTTTTAAGGAAAGACATTTACATTTTTCGCATAGCATATTTTATTTCAAGTATTTTTGTTTTACCATTTCCATATCAAATTTGTTTTTATAAAAATATTTCTATTTAATTGTTTACAATATCAATTTTTGATTTCGTTGATAAAATTAAAATTATATGATAAGCAAAATGTAATTTTATTATAAACAAAATTTGAACAAATTTTCCGTTTCTTTTCCCAAATTAACAATCGTTTCGCCGATTTCTATAACTTAAATAATCTTTTTAAATTAAATAATAAATATTCAATCAAAATTCACTTTTAAATCGTTCAAAAATTAGAAATAATATTTAAATTTAAATCTTTCAAAATTTTAAAATAATATTTAATTTTATTTTAATTTTAAATATGTCATTTTTTTTATCTAAATTTAGTATTTTGTAAATCTATCTTTAACACATTTTATTCGTTATATTTTGGATCTTCTGCAACCGTTGGTAAACCAATTTTCTGTGGTCCAATTAAGCAAAAATTTTTACTAAATGTGTAATCCCGATAAAAATACATGTATCAATTTAAAAATTTACTTTACAATGATCTTTTCTTCCAAAAATGTTTTGTGTATCCCCTAATTATCCCTTATTTAGAACTAAACAGAAAAAAAATTAATTCCAATTTAATTTTTTTATATTCATCAATTTTTGGTATCTTTTCGTATTAAATATTGGTTTTCTGAAATATTTATGCAAATTTTTTTATGCATAGACATATATTTAATCAACAATGTATACATCTTTGTTTTCTACATTATTTTGACATCTTTTTTTGTAACTGGAAACTTCTATCCTTCAAAAAGTTCTCATATTTCTCGGCGAAAATTTGTTCAAGAAATTATTTTAGAACATCCAAAGATTCAAAGTTTTTAGCCTTCAAGAGAATTTTGCAGTGACCGAAATAGGAGATAGTCGGAAACTATAGGGGAATATGATGGATGTAGCTGCATATCATAACGAAAGAGGCGTAATATTTGCATTTGGATGATGCAACACAACACATTTCCTGATCGCAAATTCTGAGCGTTTGTCCTGGAATGCTGTCTTTAATTTATTCAGTTTGGAGATTACTTGTCTGAATCAATGGTCCGGTTGTTCGATTGAGCTCAAAATATAGAAATATTTGGAAATCCCACCTTACAGACCATGCCTTTTGAGTGAATATAGGCTTATGGAATAACTAGTGGTTGTTTATCAGGATTACCCTAAGGGTTTTTCCTTCATATTGTTAAAAACAATACATTTTTCATTCCATATCATATTTTTTTTTAAAACGTTGCATTTAAATCAGAAATGGGCATACGATCAATCAAGTTTTTTTGCTCAGATTATGCGGAATTCATACATTGTAACGATTAACCTTAATGATTTTTCGATAATTTTCACGTATTAAAAACAGTGTTTTGGTTGCTTAAGGTGTAAAAATGGCGCTTCAAAGACCACGCTAACTAAATCAGCAATTGGCACTTATTTAAAACAATATAGATTAGGATTCAACATTTATACACAGGAAGCACTACAATAGCGGTGTATTTAATTTACAAACCTGATTGTCATCCGTTTTGGTTAGATACAAAAACTATTTTGATAAAATTTCACAAAATAATCAAACTGTTCAAATTATAATATTACAAAGCTTTCGACAAATATTTCAAAAAATCTGTCTGGCTCAAGGCTCACTCTGATTGGTTTACCAATCAGAGCTAGCCACTTCAGTCACTAGATTCTCTTGGAGACACACACACAATCACAGCTAATTGAATCGTTTAAAATGTGTCATCATCAACTGCTTTTAATTAAAAAATTTTATTAAAATTTTATTTAAATTATTTTTTAATATTTATTATTTAATTTTCCTTTAAATTTAATTTTACATTTAATTAACATAACCTTTATTAACATGTAATACGAAGCACTAAAAATTTCTGCGATTGTCATTCAATATTACCGGAAAAAAAAGAGAGAGAGATATAATAAAGTTTGAATTAGATTATTTATAATTTAAATTCCGAAATAACAAGTTTATGTAAAATTTTTTGATTGCAATCATACTAAATAAAAATAGGATACGACATTTTTTCAAAATGTATCAAGTTTACATTATTTTTAAGAATAATATTGTAATAAATAAAACACTGAAGCATTAAAAAACCATTTAAATTAAAATTAAGTTGAATATTTTTAGAAAATAATAACTTGTTTGATTAAATAAAAATTTTTAAAAATGTTTAGAAAATAATAAATTAAATTGATAAAATTAAAATTTGGATCAAATTTAGATTATTAATTTAAACAAAATTAATTAAGGATTTGGCGTAATGAAAAAATTTAGTTTATAAAAATTTGTTTAAAAATTTACGTTTGTTATATATATAAATTTTAGTGTTGAATATGAATTGTGAACCTACTGATAATGGTAATGGCAAAAACGCGACTTACAACACTAAAAATAACAACTTTTTTGAGTTATGTCTGATAAAGAATGAATTTATTTTAAAAACAGTTGCAGAAGAGACAAATATAGAGCAGAAAGGAAGTCATGATTTATGTATAGCTAAGTAGGATCGTTTATGTTATAATTTATTGTTATGAAAATTGTGAATTTACCACAGGAACTATATTTCAAATGAAGTTTTATTCCATTATTCGAAAAAAAACTGATTTCACACCAATAAAATTATATTTATTTCGTTCAAAATAAAAACATAAAATAAAATAAGTTATAAAAGGACTATTTATTTTTCGAGCTAGTATGGCTTTAGGTAGCTAGATTCAGAAAAGTTGTAGAAAATAATAGGGAACATATTTTTAATTAAGTTCTGTTCGCGTTGTGATTGTCTTTGACCCTTACTTGAGCACAAATTAAATTAAAATAATAAATAAATAAATTAGGTAAAATTAAATTAGTAAAAGAAATTAAAAAATTAAACACAGTATTAAATTAAAAATAAATGTAAATAAAGCAATTAAATTAAAATATTAATTAAATAACATCATTAAATTAAAATAAAGTAAATAAAGTAAAATAAAATATATTAAAAAAAACAATATATATATGTATGAGGTCGTTCTTGCGTGGCAGTCGCGAAACGGAGAACCCCGTGCTGGCGGAGCGGGTCACCTCCTTCGACCTCTGGAGGAAATAGGGTAAGACTAATCGACATATGATTGACGACATCTCCAGCGCTTGATATATATATATAAATTTTGTTATAAATGAACGTGACGTTCATATAGTTTTGTGATGATGTATTTGAATTGTGGAATAAACAGAGAGGAATTTTGAACTCAATGAATTTTGAATTAAATGATAATTTTATCCAATGACCTAATTTCTGATTCTATGGAATTTAAATTATTTCCATTGTGATCTTTATCATTTGTAGCAACAACAACAACAACGTTTGAAAACGTATCATAATATACGTCATCCGATGATAATTTGATATTCATAATTCGTTGGGTTTTCTATTTTTTTAGTTGCGAATAATTATAAATCTGATTAAGATTTTTTGAATTGTTCGATTATCGTTAAAAATTATTTGAAATTTTAATGAAACAGAGTTTTGCTTTGCCTGAAGGTGTGTATAGAAAATTAGAGTGTGTGTGTGAAATAATGAAAAATGAAAAATGGGTTTGTGTGTTGAAAAATAAATAATGTAAATATGTTTATGTGAATTTTGATTGGATGTTTGCGTGTATTAAATGTATATTTGAATGTAATTGGTTAAAATTGTGTATGTGTGTTAACAAGAAATTAAAATGAAAAACATTTATCACAGTTCTTGAAAATAATTACAAAAAAGTAATTTTTAATTGATAATTTGGTAAATAAAAAATTTTTGCGAAAATTTAAATCTTATTTGATTTCGTAAATGATAATAAAATTTTAAAATAGATGGTAAAGAAACGCCAAAAGATGCGTTTTATGATAAATTAGCTTATCATGTAAATAAGAACATTGATTTCGAATTAATTCGCAAAAATGGAAAAAATGAAAATGTTTTTGAATATTCAAATTTGAAAATAAATTTATGGTTTTCTGTTGGTCGATTGAATCCAGATTTCTATATATTCTATGACAAAATACTGGAAAATGATGATATAAAAGGTGATGATTTTGCAAAGTCTCTTCTCGCTAACATTCCTTATGTGTATATACCGAGTATATACTTATGTCTATATAGAGAAGGTTTAGAAAACGACGATTTCAAATATTTCAAAAAGCTAATTGATGCTTATAAATTGCTTAAAATTTATTACGTTTATGAAACTGAAATGGAGTGTATGCATTGTCAATTAGTTTGTGTGATATTGAGAAGTATTCTTAATTCGATTCTTTTGAGCACAAACCAAATACTTCCACCACCTGCTCAAGATGATAATAATTCAAAAACTGCAGATATAAAATCAATATCGACATCTCTAAATAAAATTTTTCTAACGATTATGTTGGTTATTTAACTTTAAACCCCATTTATGACAGAAAACTTGCTACGTTTTGTTTATTAAATCTTGATCATTTGTTGCAACTGTGGATGAATCAATCACCCAAAGATCAGACAAATTCAAAAAAGAATTGTCAATAATACAACCTAAAAAACCTTCCTCTGAGATACAACAAGGTCCTTGTTTTTATATTTTTAATAATAATATATTTTATAAACGAAAATTTTTTTAGTCAATTTACGACAAAACAAGTATTATTTTAGGAGTTTTATACCTAAAATTTCAAATTTCTAAAGATTGTCTAAAAACATGTTTAGGTAAATTTAAAATAAAAATATTATTTTATTAAAATGTATTAAATATCAAAGTATGCCGAAAATTTTCATTATATTTTTTTAATTTTAATTCAAAAGTTTATTTTATAAATATTATTTTTTTCTATATTTTTAATAGGAATAAAAATAATATTTTATAAAGAATATTTCTTGGAAAATATAAATCAAATTCATTATTATAAGTTGAAAATTAAACTAAATTTTGTTTAATAAAGTGAAAAAATCGTTTTTGCTCTCGTTCTAACTTCACATCAGACATAAAAGACAAAAAATTTCTTTTAAAAGAAAGTTGAAAATTTAAATCTTATTGTAAATTTTCATTTGGCTCAAAAGAATATTTTTTTAATTTTGTATTTTTTTTACTTTTTATCAATTTATTACAATTTTAAATTAAATAACTTTTTTATTATAAAATTTGACAGTCTATTTCTTGTGATAATAAGGTTATTATGTTATATTATATATAAAAACAGGATGTTCTGTAAAAATCCAAATCAAAAAATATTTTACTTCAGTCAGTATACAAAGATACAAACAGATGCTTTTGTCTCATTGCAGATAACCCTCATTCTAAATAACTACTTTGAACTTTTCTGTGCTGCTTGATCGTCAGACCGCGGTTTATAAATTCTTCTAGATTAATGGCTTGGAGGGAGTTGATATTAAGGCGTCTAAACTTTGTGGTTTGTCTCTCGATTACGCCTTACACGTAGTTGTCCAGAGGATATTTGTCGAGAATGCTAGAAAACAAAAATATAATCTATTAAAACACATCAAAACTTTCAGAAAGCCAATATTTATTTAAGTCTTACAATAGAGGATTCTTATCTTGTTGATAAGAATGGTCTCTCTGAGCACGCAGCCTCCCTAAATGTCTTTATAATGTCATCAAGACCTCCAAATTAACTTCCTTTGTGATTATTTTGCCCTACTTTAAAAGAAGCGGTGACAGAACATCATCCTAACTTGAAATGATTCTGACTGACTATAGTTGCATGCTTCAGGTGTTTTTTAAACACAAAATACAATTAATGAGGCCATTGTTTTATGTATGGTGGCCTTAATGATCATTCGGTATCTGTGAGGACGGAGGAGGTATATCAGATTGTTAAGTTCTACCTCAATACGACAATCTTGGTCATTTTAAGGCTATGAAAATTGTTCTGAGATATTTAGTCAAATTTCGCATGAAAATCAAAATTTAAGATTTTTATTTATTATTTTATTAGTTAAAATTGAGGTTATAGATTTTTATAAATCTATTGAATCTTTCAGCTCACTTTTTAACAAACCTGTATTTTTAACTCTCATTGTTTTAAGGAAATTCAACAAAAACGTCAGATTTATTTTATCTTCTACATTACTATTATTAAACTTGTACATTATAAATATAAAATAATAGTTTTTTGTAAGACGCAAAATTAATTTATTTCAAGTACTTTATTAAAGATGTTTGTGTTAAAAGAGGATGTGTAAAGTATAATACAATTACTGTTTAAATACAAGTATAATTTTATAAAATTGTTGATTTATGTAAATAAGATGAGATGAAAGACGAAACGAAAATGACATTTCCCTCTGTTTTTCTTCTCTTTAAGAGAGTTAATTACCCGGACAGTATTTTTTGCTTTCCATATAAGCCGAAATTAATTGACTTTTAATTTATCTAAAATAAACAAAAAATCTCATTTGTATAACAAAATCTTCATCTATTTGCTAGAAAACCTACGGTGAGAGATCAAGTAAAGTAAGGTATTGAGAAGGAGGAGTCGTTTTATTTCATTTATTTTTCTTCTTCGCTACGCAAATGTCGCCAATACATTGTAAAATTGTAATATAAATAAAATTGCAATTTCTTTTATTAACTCTAAAAAGCTCTGCTAGGCTTACTAAACGAGTCATAGAGCGAAAAGGATTAAACAAGTTTATTTTTACTTAACCTCACACATATTTTCCTGAGATTCGGAAATTCTTAATTTCATATTGGAAGGTATTTTATAAGTACTAAATATATACCCTTATTTAGATTAAAATATGTTTTTTTATATTAGTGTAGACATTTTCTTTCTTTTTTTCCAGTTCCTATAGGGGGATCTTTCTTTAAGTGACCGTCCTCTGTAGGGTGGAATTGGAGAGAGGAAATTCGAATTACTAATGACAATATTAGTACTTGAAAATATCGACTACCGGATATTGTCACAGATAATTTCATAAATTCAAAATCTCATAATAATTTTGTAAATTACTTATTTACGCTCCTCATTTTCTACGAACTAATCACAATTTTGCGATGTCCAGTATATATCAGAGTTAGACCATCAAATCCAAACTCAATCCAATCCATCTTAAATCTGAAGATGAATCGATGAGATTCAAACACATTTCAATTCCTCACTGACTGGAAAACGAGACAATCACCTTGTTTGTCGAAGACTTGTTTTTTATCAAATCTACAGACTCAACATTTAAAGAAAACATTCTCATCCTTATCAATCATTAATTCTAGAGCATATGCTCTAGTCTATACATATATTCAGAAGACCCACGAAATCATATACAAAGTCATAAAATGTGCGTTGTCAATGTATAATTTTCGTTGTATAGTTTGTATAATGTTTTTTTTGTAAAATAATGTGTAAATTTTCATCATGTTCGTTTCATTATGAGCCATAATATTTATATACCTCCTTTTTTTAATTACATTAATTTGTTAAAAATATATTTATTATTCATAACGATATTAGAATTATTTGTGTGAGGAATATTTTGAATGTTTGATGTTTTGTGTTTGAATGTTGTATGTTGATTTGGAAATGTGTCTCTCCTACCCAGATGGATGATTAATATTTTAATTCATATTATCTGAAAATATGTAATGTTTAAATTTATTTCTAATTTAAAATAATTGTAAAATTTTAAATAAGTTTATTATTTTATTTACAATTTTTAAATTGAATTAATACATTTTAAATAATTATTAATCATTTTAATTTTTAACCAATAAAATTTTGAGTAAAGATTTTAACAATTTATTTAATTTTCCATTTGTTCAGATAATAAAATTAAAGTCATCAATTAATAGACTGATGCAATCTTACGAAAGCTTTATCAAAGATTGTTCTGAGAACGATCAAAATTCTTGTAATAATACGAATAATGAAAGTCATATTGCTGTTCTTAATAATTTTTATATCATTTTACTCTTAAATTTACTCTTCTTTTACAATATTTTCATTCTCGTTTACGTTTGGTGTCAGAATTTGGATCATTTTTTCTTATGGCGAAACAAATTTGATTCCGAATCTTTATTTGTTCCAAATTTTTTTCGACCCTTCAATAACAATATTGGAAAGTTGTCACTTGTGTGATAATTTATTTAAATTTAATGGGATTATTGGAGTGTTGCGGCGTTGTTCTTTGATTTTGATGCTTTAACGACTTCAACCTGAATAAGTATCCTCTTTTTTTTCCATTAATTTGTTAAAAATATATCTATTATGTATAACTGTAATATAATTATTGGTATGTTATTTTACTAGTAAAAGGAAATTTAACTAACCAAACATCAATTCGTTATTTCAATTTTCTTCTACAGAAATATCCGAAAGTCCTTAACAATATTCGTTTTTGGTTTTTAATACTTTTTCATTTGATGAAAGATACTTTCCATAAGGGACATTTTTGAGGTTCGAAAATAACTTTAAGTGAAAAGAGATCAAATTTGATGTTAATGATGAATGTTTGATCCGTCCATAATTCAATTGCACCAATTTACTTATTGTAAAAGACCTTAGTGACCGTATTGACTTGATTCAAAATTGATCTTTTCCGGTAAATTTTCGGAAATAATTGAAAAGAAGTTCGTGAATTATCGTTTTGCTGATCAAAATTTAAATAATTTTAAATTATAAATTTTGTATAAGAAAAATTAAATTTTGAAATAAAGTTTTCTAATAATATTGAAATAAATAATAATTTTTAAAATGAATTTTTTTTAAAAATATAAAGATTTTGAATTATTGAGGTTCTAAATAATTGTTATTATTTTAAAAGATTTAGAATTTAATATTTTAAAGATTTGGGAATGGTGAAGAATGTTTGATGATTTGTGTTTGAATGTTGTGTTCTGATTGGGCAGTGTGTCACTCCCACTCAGACAGCCGATTTTTACTTTAATTCATGTTTTCTAAAATTAATTTAATTAAAATTAAAATTTAATATTTATTTTATTTTTAGTTAATTATGATTGCAAATTTTAAATGATTTTACTACTTTGATTTTTATATTTTGAATTAACAAATCAAATAAATATTTTTAAATAATTAATAATCATTTTAATTTTTAGCAATAAAATTTGTAGTAAATATTTTTTAAAAGAATATAAAGATGCAAGTTATATAAGATTTTTTGAAGTTCTCTTAACATATAAAAAGTGTTTTTAATTGTATAAAACTAAATATTTGATTGTGCTCTTTATGATTATTAGGTTCGTGATTAAAATTAGAAGTCATAATTTTGTAAACTTTATTTCTACTACAATTTTCATTATTAAAACACATTTATGAGTAACAATATTTTAATTACATAATCCAGATCTCAAAATTCTAAATACAAATAATAATATCGATAAATATACAAATATGTTATTTTATTCAATTTTGCATAAATTTAGATCTTTAAAAATATTTTAAAAATTCAAGTCTTAAATATCTTTCTTTGATTTTAAATCATTTGATTATAAATTATTTCTTTTTAATAAAACCTTTTATTTTTAATAAAATTGCAAAAATAACTTACAAATTTAAAATACAAAAATATTTAGCAATATTTAAATTTATTATTATTTAATAGAGATTCATTAATTATAAAATTTTTAATATATATCTATATTTTATCTATTGGGTGTACAACTAATTAATTTCGTATTTTTTTGTTAAAAAAACCATTTATTTAAGTATAAAAGAGAAAAAATATTTTATTCAAAATATTGTCCATCGGAAGCGGCAAATTTTTCCCATCTGTCAGGCAATTTATGGATTCCATCCCAAAAAAACTTCTCATCTTTTGCGCCGAGAAAGTCATCAAGCCATTTTTTAATACCTTCAACATTGGTGAACCGTATTCCAGAAANGTGATTCTGCATCGACCGAAACAAGTGGTAATCAGAAGGAGCTATGTCTGGGCTATAAGGCGGGTGAGGTAGAATTTCCCATCCGGCATTTTCCAAATAATTTTTGACTGGTACTGCAACATGTGGCCGAGCATTGGCATGATGGAAAATCAATTTCTCGTGTCTGGTCGCCCATTCTGGCCGTTTTCGGCTATTGCTTGCTTCAAACGTATCAATTGTTGCCTGTATAGCTCTCCCGTGATTTAATATGATTTTTAAAAATATCAAAAATTTAAAGTTTACCAGAAGGAACCACAACAATCACTAATAGCATTGAAGTACTTAACACAATTTATTCAAAAAATTTTCATATAATGTTTAATTTGTTAAATTAAGGGGAAAAAGAAAATTGTTGAAACAAGTGAAACATTGGCTATGGGGCTGTCCATAAATGAAGTCACGCAATTTTAGCAGATTTTCAACCCCCCTCCACTTTGTCACATTTCGTTACAAAAAGCCTGACCCCCTCCCCATCTTGCGTGACGTCGTTTATACTTTTTATTAGAAACAAAATTTGCATCATCCTTCGGACAATCCATGGTAAAGCTTCCATTCATAAACATCTTTCCTAATTGAAATTAAAATTCTCTTCTTAATTATTCTTTTTCAAACAAAATCATTTAGTTTAAGAAATTATAAATCATTTAAAAAAATTAATTTCCATTTCAGAAAATAATTTATAAAATTGAGATTTGAAATTTGAAATTCCTTTTGAACAATCACAGTCATAAAACACTCAGAAATATCAATTAACCTTCTGGGTAGAAGAGACGCATTACAAAATATTTCTCACAAAAATTATATTAAAAAACAAAATAACTAAAATGAACATGTATAATATATTCACATTACTCAAAGGGATAATAATAAAATATTTAACATTATTTTTTATCCCGCATGCTCTCAAATTACGGTTGAAACACTCGTAAAACCGTTTGTTATAAATTAATAAAGCAAAATTAAACTCATTTTTTATGAATTAATTACTTTTTAGTTATAAATAATTACTCCGGTCACAATTGAACAATGGAGACAACTGAAACAAATGGTTTAAAATAAATGTAAATTAATTATTGATAATAATTTTAAAATCTATTAATTTCAATTATTTAAAAAATTTTATGGAGCCAAAATTTCTTAACTTAATTCCATAATTATCAAATAAATAAGTAAAATAAAGTAATAATTATATCAAAAAATTTTTTTTCCATTCATCAAAGAATAGCTTTTAAAGAAAATTTGTTTCAGATTCTCATAAAATATAAATAAATATTTTTTTTATATTTAATCAATGATTCTCTTAAACCGTTCCAGTGATCTGGAGATCAACCACAATAATTCAAGAAGATGATAACAATGGATTTTTCCTTTCGAAGCGCTGATAAACGTAATATATTATGATAATATGCTCCTAAAGAATATTTCTTGATAAATCGTTTCGCGCAGCCCTTAAAGCTCTCATGTCACGCATGATGCAAATCGGTGTCCAAAATAATATTCTAAAATAATACTGCTAAAATATAAATAATATAATATTTACCATTTGACTTTCACGCATCTCCAAGTGTTTTCCTTTTATAATAAATCATAATAAAAGCCAAATCATTCAAACATAATTAAAAAGAACATAAAAGGTGATTTTATTTAATATTTGTCAACATTTATTGCTTTTAAACAAAAATAGTTATAAAAAATTTTATTATTTACAATGTTACTTTTGTTATGTAAAATAAAATATATTAACATAGATTACAGAATATATTATTTTTATTAATATATGTATTATTTATTATTTAGTTAATTAATATTATTATCAAATAATAATTTATGAATATATTATTTTTATTATTTCCGCTCTTTGGAATTGTTAGAAGACATATAAATTTGTTAATAAAAAAACGGGTGATAATTATAACCGATACGTTTTTATGTATTTATATTATGCGTACAGGACCAATGAAATTTGATAACAGTAGTTAATTTTTATTATCAGTTGGCAAAAGTACCCGTTTAGTCTTACATAAATTAGCACGGCTGGTGAACCGTGTCATGGTTTTTACCGGGGTTCTTTCCATTCGGCCTCTACCGGCACCACTAGATTGGGTGGTCGTTTCCGCCTCCCTATATATCTTATATATCTTATAGCCTATTCCTCATCTTCTGATGTTTTTTCATCATAATCATATACACATTTACATGTCGCAATTTCAACCCATTGGTTAATCCAATTGATCTTTATTTCCTTTATGAGATATTTTTTCACGTTCAAAATATTTTGATTTTCTTTTATTCTCAAGTTATTTGAATTCTTTGAACGTTCTTTTTTACTTTCTAAATTGACAATTTCCTCTTCGCATGTTGACTTGAATATTCGTTTTGAAACTATTCAACTGCGGCCCGTCTTGAACATTTAAAGTCAAAAACATTTCCAAACATTAAGGATTTTCGATTTCTCTTTTATTTTTATTCCTAAAGATTTCGCATTTATTAGTACACATTATTTCCTTTTGAAAATCCTCAATCGATTCTTGTTCTTCTTTTCATATATCACTTACTATTACTTCTGCAGAAAAGATCCTTAATTTATTTTTTTGAATTTTTTTGTTTTTTCACTTTTAACCAATTTTTCTCTTTTTATTTCACTATATTTAATTATAACTAAACCATTATTACCTGTCGAAGTTCGTTCCAGTAACATATCAAAGTGTTTTAGTTCCACTTTTTAATTTTTTCATATTCTATTTCTTTTACTTTGAGCGCTATTTTTTTCTCTTTCAAGATTTTAATTTCCTTTTCTTTTTCAGTGACATTATTTTATTATTCCACATAGTAAACTTTAATTTCAGAATTTGTAACTTGATATTTTTCTATTTCGATAGTTAAGTCTTTTACTGTATAATTAGTGTTTCGTTTTTGCAACTAATATGGCGAAGTTTGATACTCACTTAATTTAAAGTACATTTAAAGTACTCACTTAAGTACACCATAGTGTCATTTGCTTTATGAGGCAGAACAATATGTGCACACTTTCTGGGTCTGAATTTGATTCATAAAACTTCTGTGAGTTCAACAGCCTTATCAACAATTGCCTGCACATTGTTTATGTTATTCGTCAACAATACCAAGTCATCAGCATACGCCATAAAAATAACTCTGTGATTGGAAATCATAAGTCTTCCTTGACTTAATTTGTCAAGTCCAATCAACACAGGGTTAATTGCAATGTTAAACAAAAACATGGATAAGGGACATCCCTGTCGGAGTCCTACAAAAATTGGAATCTGCTCTGTGACCGTGTTGCTGCATTTGTATGATGAGGAGCTGTCCGTTTACAATGCCCTAATCAATCTACGTGATCTCTCTCCTAGACTCATCCTCCCTAACAGACATAGTACCGCCTCGATCGATATTGATCGATATCAGCCGCACCCAACATTATTGCATGAAACAGATCATACATTTGGTTGAATTATCTGTTTAGGATCGCTCTGATTAGAAAGTTATGCTCTGCACAACCATCATCTGGTCCCTGACTTTTCCGCAGAGGGTGTAGGAGATCAGGTTCTTTGATCCACTTGGCAAGTTAGTACCTGGTTTTGGAAGTAATATTATGAAAAATTGCTTCTAATTTTCTGGGACAATATGAAATTCTATATTCCTGTTAAATAATTTTGTATTCATTATTCCCACTGGGTTTAAATACAATATATCTTTATATGTTATATTAGAATATTCTGGTGAGAACCCTTTACCTTTTCTAGTGCCACAATTACTTCCCCCGTTAGAGCTTCCTCGAACTCAAACGGACCATATGTACAATGGATTTAGTGGAGAAGTGATTCACAATATCTTTAGTGAATGGCTAAGTGTCGACAATTGTCCTGTCAATGTACAACTCTTTTTGGAGTTCGTAAAAACATACTCCTTAACCCCGTATCTTGTTGGTCTCCTTTTAATATAATATTGCCTCTGTATAAGTTTCTCCTCTTCTTTGGCATATGACAATATATATAGGCAGTGATATCTCTGTCCATTATAATCGGGTTGATGTATTTCGGTCGAATCTCAGCAAAGGCCAGAGATTTTCCCATCCTTGTTGCTCAGGTTTCTACAACGACGGCTCTGTTTTCCCTTTGATTTACTGTGCACATAGAATCGCTCTACGTTATTCTCGAAAGCAGATCATTCATCTATTTCTCACTTTTTTGATATCTACATCCAGCAGTGACTTGTTGTTTATTATCACGCGGATGAACCAACACATCATGGCACCTGTCTGTCCTCTGTTGGTTACCAGCATATGTGGCTGTTCAAATATATTGATCTTTACTTTTTCTTTCAGAAAACACAAGTGTTCAATACATTTTGAAGTCATCTTCATTCTTTTTAGTGTCTTCGTCTTAATAACATCAGTAATTGGATCTAATACTGATATTTCTAACTGTTTTAGATGAACTATAAACAATATCCACCTGTTGTCATCTACGTGGTGCGATCCATAAGTCCTTAGACTCGACAAGAAAGTCAAGTCCAATCAACTTTATTTTTTCAGAATCAGTACATGACATCAAAGTAAATCATTTTTCAATGTATGAGCCGTATAAATCAACACACTTGTGCCAGCGAGCAATAAGCTCAGAGAAGGCATTTTTATAAAAATTTGGAGGCAAAGAATTGAGAAAATCAAGGCCTTTCGTCTTGAGAACATCAAGTGAATGAAAGTGGACACCTTTCAAATGTTTCTTTAGGTGTTTAAACAACTCAAAATCACTTGGGGCTAGGTCAGGGCTATAGGGGGGTTGGGAAGCCAACTGAAAGCCACAGTCATCCACAGCAGTCAAAGTTGCTCGCGAAGAGTGAATGGGTGCATTGTCTTGAAGGAGCCACAATGGGATCCCTCTTGGCTTCCTACGAGACTTTCTCACATCGCGAAGTAATTCAATACTCATTATTCATTGTCAGTCTTTTCTCAAGGAAATCAATTTTAATAATGCCATAGGAATTCCACAACACAGTCAGCATTGCTGCTCGTTTGTGCGAGGTGCCACTTCGAAGTTTTCGGGGAGGACTTTCACAGGAGAAGCAACACTCAGAAGATTGACGCTTGCTCTCAGGCACATAAAAGCTCACCGGGGTTTCATCTTGTCTAACGATGTTGTTGATGAAGCGATCAACATGAGTGCGAAGCAACTCCAAATAGGCAATGCAACACTGCAAACTTTTGTCGCACATTTCACCGGATAGGAATCGGAGAACAAAACGTGAACACAGTTTGCGAACTCCAAATGATTGCAGAATATCATATGTAGAATGGTAACTGATGGATAGACGCTGTGCAAGTTCACGGATGCTTATTAGTCTCTGTTCAGACACGATCTTCATGCACAAATCACTTTTCCCGGGTAAAATTTCACACGGTCGTCCTGATCTCTCAGCATCAAAAACGGATTGTCGGCCATGTTTAAAGTTTCTGATCCAATTATACACTATTGCACGTGATGGGCACTGGTCACCGTAAGCTTCCTACAACTGCTGCAAAATATCGCATCTTTTAGTATTGCCCAAGAGCAGAAATTTTATCACGCTGCGATATTTGACGTTACTGTCCATTTCTACAGTAAAAAAGAGAAATAATGGCTGTACGCACCACTCATACACACAGGTTGGGTAGGGTGAGTCATATCTGTAACCAATGATAGCTCATCTATTTATAGAATCAATGGCATATACGTCATAATCTTATTTATCAACGAGTCTAATGACTCAGGGATCGCATCACGTACTTTTGCCGATAATAAGATCATCTATTTATCAGCAAAGTTGAACAGGCTGACATGTTTCATAATGAAGTCCACGTTGCCTCTGCTGATGGCAGTTGCAACACACGGTCTTAGAGTTATTCGTCTATGACTCAAAGTATCACTGTTTATGCAACTAGCATAAATTTACACAAACGGTCCACAGTCGTAATCATTATCCTAATAGAAGTTTGGAACACAATCTTCAAGCAAATTAATCCTGTTATGAAACAAGATCCTGTTCACAACTGTATGGATCTTTGTGCTTAATACAAGTAGATATTCTTAGAGTATGTAAAACAATTAGGTTTATATAGGATGGCAAGTTATTTAATGAAAGATATTTGCATATCACAATTTGATAAATTATATCAGATTGATAAATAATAATCACATTTGATAAATAATATCAAGATAATATCACATTTTATAAACATGACGAAATAACTGCCTTAATCAACAATATCAGCTGCTTCCAAAGTATTATATAAAAAGTATTTAGAGACTGCAAAGCTTATTAAATCAAATCATTCAAGTAATATTTTAATGTAAATACCATGCGATTCATAAGTCGTCGTCTCAAGATATGGAACTATACTGCGATGCAATGTAAAACTTTTTGAATATGATATAAATGTATTACGACATGGTTTTTTACGCAGTACAACTTGAAGACATGAAAAGAAAAAGGTTTTACAATAATTGTTCAAAATGTTTATCATTATTCTGCAAACACAGATTGCAACGCTCCACAAAATTCATGTAGCATTTTCGAATGATGCGGTGATCGATGTCTGACAGCACTCTTGAAATGGCGCCTTGTAGTTCGTCGAGGTTCAGATAGTTATTTTCGATGGCGTAAACTCGGTCTTTGACGTAACTCCATAGCCAGAAGTCAGGTATCATCAAATCGGGAGACCAAGGTGGCCATTCCTGGGGCCCTCTACGACCAATCCATCTTTGTGGGAAATGTTCATCCAGCAACGTTCGCGCTGCAATGCGGAAATGCGGGGGTGCGCCATCATGTTGATACCAGTGTTGCGTGTTATCCCCAACAAAAGGCAGCAACTTTTGATTCAGAACATCGATATATCGTAGCTGGTTCATTGTTTCACGGATAATACTGAAAGTTATTCCAAGGTCGTAGGAAACAGCTGCCCAAACAGTTAATCCCGGCGATTTCATAGGTACACGAATCAAACAATGTTCATTCTCTTCAGAATAATAAAAAAGATTATGTTTTAGCACATGACCATTAAGGTAAAACGATGCCTCATCAGAAAAAAATAATTCTTCTGCAAAAATTGGTACCATTTTCATTGATTATCCAAGAACAAAATTCAATTCTTCGATCTGGGTCATCTTCTGTTAACTCTTGTGGAAAAGAAAACTTGAAAGGCTTTACCTTTTCTTGCTTGAGGTAACGATGAACAGAACTCTGCGAAGTACCAAGGACACGTGCAACCTGTCGTTAATTTGCAGTATCGTTTTCTTTCACATACTGAACAACACTTTCCTTCATGTGTTCATCAGATGGTCTTCCTGATCGCGGTTTTGTTGACAAATTCCCCGTTTCTTCGAATTTCGTCTTCCAATGCTGAAAGTTTTACATTAAATCGCAGTATAGTTCCATATCTTGAGACGACGACTTAGAAAACGCACGGTATATTTACTTGAATATACACTTACAATATTCTATTTCTATTATTTACCTTTGTAAAAATATGACTGGTCACCATGTATTTCGTCTTTTTGGTTATCAATATTTGTAGGTTTACATGTTTTATGTATAAGGTCTTCAAGTATGAAAGTAGTAGAACTAAAGTCAAAGTTTTTTGTTAATTTACCAATACAAATATTTTTTTCATTCATCAAAATATGCACTCAGATTATAGACGTTTTTATGGCATATTTGGAATTGATTTTTTCCTATTAACAATTTGTTTGAATTAAGGAAGAAATATTAGTCAGTTTGGATTAGGTCCTATGAGTATGGAAGATGATGTAGAAGTTCTCACTCAGTGGTGTAGCTAGAGTATATGCTACCCGGTGTGGAGTTCATTTTTATACCCTCCAAATGAAATAAAACACCGAACAGAAGTTTGTTTCCAGAAAATTATTTATTTTTTGATAATATTAAAGAGACTGGAATGCAATTTTATGAGCTTTCTTGCTGGCAAAAGAGTCAATGATTTTGTCAAAATCAATTTTCTTCACTAGCTCATGTTCAATGGACAAAATTGCAAGATTAGTGAGCCATAAATTAGTCATCGTTGATCTCAAACAGTTTTTTTTATCAATTTGAGCTTCGAAAAACTTTCCTCACATGTTGCCACACTTACCCAAATTGTCAGAAATAATCAAGATTACGATGTTCGTATTGTATTCTTAAATTTTCTCAACAGATAAAGAATTGATTGTATAACATTTTCGTCTTTTCATTAGATTGTCATAAACTAAAAGTCCCTTTCATGCATTATGATTGCGTCATTAAAATGTTTGAAAAAGAATTTTATGATAAGCACATTCTAAAAGGGCTGGTGTCAAATTACAGACTTAAATCACGTTTCCTTATCTGTCATGATTGCCTAATGACTTTATGCATTTTTAATTAATACATCACGCAACAATTATTTGTGTAAAAAAATATAAGCAGACAACATTACTAAACAAAACATGCTAAATAGATAATGGAAAATTTTGGGTCTCGAATAATTTTGGGCTTTTCAGTAGTACAGAATACTGAGACTGACGCTGACAAAATCGTTGAAAATTTGTCCTAGGGGAATCAGATTTTGATACCCAGGCATCAAATATTTGTAACATTTTGCTACTCCTTGCCAGAAATTTGTACCTGATACCCATTGCGGCCCACACTTGCCGCACCACCCTAGCTACGCCACTGTTCCCACTCATACTCTTATTGTTTTAAGTGTAACATGTGCTTTTGCATGGTCGTGGAGTAAAATATTAGTCTACAAAATGCGGCTGCATTTCTTTGAGTTTCTGCATCATGTCTTCCATTTGGTTGCAGAAAACATCTGTTGTAATCAACAAAACTAGCTTCATGAAGTCATAATAGATTACACCAGCGGCAGACAACCAAACACTAACCATCAGCTTCTTGTGATGAATGTTGTGGTTTAGACTGGGTTTCGGTGCTTCATTCATGTCCATACAAGTTGTTGAACTTTAGAGATTATTGTATTTGATCCACTTGTTATGAAAAGGGACCATTACATTTAAAAAGAGAGAGCATCATAAAGTAAGCATCCAAACGATTTCGTTTCTTCCTTTAATTCAACTCAAATGGAATCCACTTACCCAACGTTTTAACTTTATCAATTTGAGCAAAGTGTTTCAGTATTGTTTGCTATGTAACAGCAAACGTTAGCGATAAATCATGAGCCTTTTGTGATGGATCTGACTCAACTGTTACCTTCAAATATTCATTGTCTACCAGCGTTTCTGGGCTATCCAAAAACTCAATTTTGATGTTAAAGTTACCTTTCATGAATTTCTTGAACTAATTCGAGACTATCAGCGGCATAATAACTTTGTATCTAAATACACTCTTGATGTTTTGCAAGGTTTCTGATGCTGAGGCTCCACACAGTAACTTGTGATTCATAACAGTTATCATTTTATCTATCAATAATTTTGTATTCAATAGCCAAGACATGTATCAATCAAACAAAAAATGATCTGCAAAATGCCAAATTATAACTATTTGAATTTATTGTCAACATGCCTAAAAAATTAAAACTTAACAACCTAATAGATCTTTCTATATTTGAATCTTTACAGAAAGGTTATTGAAGCTACATATATTCCAGGTCCAACGGTTTAATTTACAGGTTGTCCACCTTTTTCCCGTGAATATTAAATTTAATTCAACATTTGCATTTTATTAACAGCTGTCTTATTTACATCAATCTTTTTAGTACTCAACCTCTGAAGGGAGTTATTACTACTGTTAATATTTATTCAAATCTTTCCAAATCACTAAAAGATAATTTAAAATAACCAAGTGTATAGAAGGAAACCAAAAGTAAATTCAGTGAGGTGTTTCTATATAGATATTTACAATCTCAAAAACACAAACAAAATGATTAATGTATTTTATAAATTCCCAAATACTAGATCAATAAAAATCAAATTTTCCCAGACATTTATTAAACTTCAAAATAGATCAATTCGACAATTTTGCAACATTTAAATAAAAAAATGTTTGTCCTTTAATCACACCACTTTCAAAAAACTGAAGTCCAATCAATTTCTTTTTAATTTTTTTACAAACAATTATCTTTGATTTTTTTTAATTTTACCCACAAAATTTTGCATAATTTTCATACTCATAACGATACTCAATTCAAAATACTTCATTGTCCTCCTTCACAAATAACGTTTGAATTATAAAAAAACTGTTTACACACAACAGCCAATAAAAAACTGCAGAAACACCAAAACCTGGCCAATCGGATTTTGCCAAACAAAACCACTGGCCAATCACAGTCAAAAATCTTACCACTACGATGTAGTTTTTTAATTTGAATAATTTTAATATGTCATTTTGGCAACCTTTTTTATTGATTTATTTTATTTAATATTTTTTGTTGAATAAGAATAATTCGACTTTTTCAAATACAACACAAACAATTTTTATCATTTTTCTTTCTAAATTGTAATCTTTCGAACAATCTATGTTCAAAACTACAAAAAAATTAATGATGTGCGATAATAGATAAGATTTTGATTTTGCGTCGATAATTCAGTGAATATCGTCGATGAAGAAAGTAGAGATAGGTGGGAGAGCTGCGAGAAGAGTCACAGTACGTCGATTGGCAGTTTCGGCGACATTGAGTTCCTGGAAATAGAGGTGTGCTGATTTCGTTTAAAAATGAATAAAATTATTCGTGTGAATAAAATGAATCGTTTCTTTGACGGAAGAATTAGATAAACTCGACCAATATGAATACGTCAAGTTAGAAATATTGGTAGAAAATTCCTTTTCAATTTTATTTTGACTATTTCCGTTTCCAAATCTACATTGCTGTCCTTCTTTCAATTAGAAGCGAATTTTATCTTTGGAACATTTCTGTCTTCCCCTTTTTATTTTCGGCCTTGATTGACTCACACTCTATTTTCAAATTTATCGGTCTCTCCTCCCTGGGTAAATCAAAAAATATTTCAACTATTTTTAAAAATTTTTGAAAATACATTTAATATTCAATTTTTTTAATTTTTAAATATTTCATTTTTTAATCATATCCTTAATTTAATTTAAAATTGAAAAATAAATTTTTACAAATAATAATAATTTTTTTAATATAATTCAAATTTTCACTAAAATTATTAATTAAAAACTACTTATTCAGATCAGTTTGGATCAACTCATTTTTCTAATAAAATAATATTTTAATTCAAATTTATTTATAAAGAATATTTTCAAATTCAAATTTAAAATATTTAAGTATCATTCTAAGTATTAATTTTAAATTGTGAATTTGATTTCAATTTCAAATAATTTTTTAAACTTTTTAAATTTCGATCAGCGAACTAAAATTAACTAACTCATTACATTGATGATAAACAATAATTTTTGAAAAAATGTTTTTGCAAAAAAGATTTTAATAAAAGAAAATATGTTCAAAAAACGGAACTTTGTTTTAAATACTTTATAGTGTTTTTTGTTTTAATTTCTCATTCATTATACTTTTGTAAACGTAATAATTGATTTATTTATTATGTGTTTCTATACTTTTATTTTTTTATTCACTGTTACTACGCAATTAATTTTTGTCGCTATTTGTTTGATGTACTTTTACTATTTTTATTCGCTGTTTCGTACTATTTGTTGAACTTAAAACAGTAAAACTGCCTTTGTAAAATAATATGTTTTAATTAGATGGAGATTTATTCTTTAAGAGACAACGAAAAATAATCTTTTGTCAAAATTTATTGTTTGTAAAGAAAGTAAGCAAATCGAATAATCTTACTCAGCTGTAACTTCCCTTTACCTTTCTATCTAATTAATAAGAAATTTAAAAAATAATAGCAAATTTTATGAAAATCAATAAAATTAATAATGTCATTCAAAAATTAAATTTTATTGTCGCAATATATTTCAGTGGATTTTCCATCATCTTTATGATTAAATAACAACAATTTTGCTGCCTTATATATAGCCAATTGATGATTATGCATATTGATGATTATAAACATGATTGTGATTATTTTATGATTATTCTATTAATGAATTAATTGATTTAATTAATAATGCCTCACAAATGACTCTTTCCCAATAATTTTTAAAATTACTGTACAATATTTACAAATAAGTTGTTTTCACATCCGTATTGTGTACTAATTTTAGAATTATTGGAAAAAGAGTTATTTGTGAGACATTTTTAATTAAATCATTTAATCCATGAACTAATGTTCAAACAAGTCTCTCCTCCACTTTGTTGAAAATATTTAATTAGTTAATACACAAACACTTAAAGGTAATTTCAAATGTCAGAGTCCATAAACTACCTTATTGGTTATCAACGCCCATACACTACCCGATAAAAATTTATTTTATAAAAAATAATAAATTCCAGAAACTAATTTTTGTTAATAAAAACAATTCAAAAAACCTATAAACATTACGTTTTCCAAACCAATCATAAAAGCTCTTCTAAAAAATCTACTCTTTTGGTACTCATAATTCAATGTTTTTTCTTTTATTACAAGCCTGATTTTATTGTTGAAGTTTTCTACAAATTTAGTGTTCACATTATTGACACAGTTTTTGAAAATTTACATGTGGTAGACTGTTTTATGTTCATACATACTACTTTTTTAATTCCACGTAAATAGGGAATTCATCTGTTCAAAAGTTTTTCAGTACGAACAATATTACCAACTATTGTTAAAATTTTAGCATATTCTTGCTTGTCATGTCGTTAAATTGACTCTAGTTAAAACCCAGTATTGCTTAATGGGGTCCTATGTAAATGTGCCTTTTCTTTGTGGTTTATCATAACTTTGTCAATTTGCACTATATCACCTGGTCCTCTAACCATAATAAAATTTACTTGGAAGTATTTTTTCATTGATAACCATTTTTTGTTTCGGAGTTTTTCTAGAACTTTGTGTCCAACAGCAACCATTCTTAGAATTTCTACAAATTTAAGGTTGTTAGAAATATTGCACGAAATCTCCCAAAACATGTCTGATATTACATTTTACATTACGAATTAATAAATTGTGTTTATCTGATAATTTGGATTGATATTTATCACAGTATTATCAATTTAAAACAAAACGAGTAATTCAGGTTCTAAGATTTATTAATTTGTCATAATATCATCAATCTCGAATACTTAATGGGGAAAATAGTCATGTTATAATGACTCACATTTTTGAAGCCTTGTCATTGGTGAACACTCTCAAACATACACATACTTTCAACATACATTAAACGTACATTCAACATACATTTAGACAATTTAACCATATTATTGTATCATCACAATTGTAATTGCATAATCAATTTCACCAAAAAGCAGAAATAATTATAGCATAATTATTCTTAATCATTTCTGTTAACAACACACAATAATTATTAGATAATTATTTCCACTTACAATATTCAAACATTTCCAATTATTGCCGCGAGGAGAGTTTTTAGTTTTCTTCAATTTATATGAAAGTTGATATGTGTTTCGGGTAGTGTATGAACTTTGGTGCAAAAGTCTCTAAGTCGTTTTGTTTTTTTTCTCTAAAGCACCACACAATTTAAGGATGGTTAGTAATGTTTTTAAATGATCTTCAATCTTATGTAAAGAACGCAATTTGATGAAAATGTTAACAACAACAATAAAATTATTTAGTTATTTATTCACTTTTATTATGATATGAATAAAGTAAAAAATATAAAGAAGGTCATAAAAAATATTTAAGGTACCCAATGCAGTCTGTACATTATATTTTGTACGTTATATGTTGATAAATCACCCTAAAGACAAATATTTAATGAAATATTTATCAAAAACAGCTAACCAAAATAAAATAACAAGGCAAAATGTTTACAAAACTTATATAGAATAGCTAATAGAAAAATGTTAAATTAGCAACTTCGGTTTCAAATCTTGCAAATACTGAAAAGAACTACCAAAATAATCTAAACCTTATACCAGCAGTTCTCAATCTGAGGATCACGACCCTCTAGAGGGTCAAATGACGATTTGCAAGGGCTTACCCCAGACCATTGAAAAAATCTGTTTTTTGTTTGTATTCTAATGCATCAACTGTATAGCATGTTATTGTAAAAATTATTTCCTCATATCAGATATTTACATTACGATTGATAAAAGTATTGAGTAGCAATAGTATACTTACTTAGGTCTATTGACAAAAATAATTTTACAGTTGAGAGTTGTCACAATATTGGGAATTGTATAAAAAGGGTCGTGGCATTTTAAAGGTTGAGACCGCTGCCTTAGACTAATTAAAATGTAATAAAAAGTTTTCGTATGCTGTTTCAGCATTGACCAACAGACAGTTTTATGCTTTCAAATTGATAATAATGTATAATGGATCAAACAGATTTAAATTGAAGATGAATATATCATTAAATGATCGTAGAATCACTATTTATTCTAACATCAAAACAATTCTTCAATTTTAATTATTTTTCTCATCGCTCATTTTTGCATCTCATTAATTTCACGAATTCTAATTTTCATTTTGAGCCACTTTAATGTTTTAGTAATTTATTAAAATATTTTTATAATATTGTATAATTTTTCTATAATATATGCAAAGTCTTTTCTCCCTTTATCAATAAAATATACTTTTTAAGAAAGTCTAAAAATTATCCATGAAAATTATAGTTTAGGAGTTGTTTTGCGCTTCCTTTCAAATCTGTGAGAATTGCTAATATAATATAATACTTTAATATGGTTAAAAAACGTTTGTCAAGAACTTGAAACATTTTCATGGTTACCATATTATATTTTTGAATGGTTATAGTAAGTTGAAATGTATTTGTTGAAATGAAACATGTTGCAACTTCTAAAAAAGCCTCTAAAAATATTGAATATAAATTGAATATAAACAATATTGGATGTAAAAAGTAACTGAAGAGGAAGCGTATAACTCGTAACGAAGACGACTTTTCAGAATATAGACAGTGATCAGATTCAAGAATGTTCCTCGACAACGAGAAGGAATTCAAACACCTGCTTCAAGGCACTGTAACCAAAAAACTGAGAAAGACTGCTGTACAATTGAATGAATACCCAAAATACTTTGTCTCGAGAAAGGAAGCTGTACTTTCCCTTTTTATTTATAATTAATTTACGGATCAGATAGACATATTAAAGAATGAACATCTTTACATGGCGCCTCATTGACAGAACGTTTAAGGTTTTTGTACATGCCACATAGAAAACTACTACAAAACTTATTAAAATAAATGACTGTTTCAGAAATATATTTTAGATGATCATTAAATAAATGTTGATCGTACTATTACCACCGTAAATGGGTAAAATAACTAAGACGAAAGACGTAAAGATACTTTGAATCCGATCGAAAATATTAATGTATCAGTGTTTGTAAGTACTACAGAAGACAGTGATCAAGGAGTTATCTCAAACGTTGTTTTGGTTTATCGACTGGATAATATGACGGATAGAGGTATATTTAACTGTTGACCTAGGTGCCATTATAGCTCAAGTCCTTCAAAAGCCCGGTACATAGGATCACGATTGGTCATTTCGAAAGGCAAACCGTTCACTGAGGGCTTGCAATCTGGCCTCCAAAGCCATGTTAGTGGATCAAAAACTTCTGTATATTTTTAAGATTTCCATCTGATACAGAGATTAGGAATCACCCCCATGTGCGTCAATATTGAGCATCATATTTTACTATGTATATTCAGTTATTCGTCAAAATTACGGTTACAGAAAAATAATAAGTAGCTGCGTTTTGGTAAATATTTTGAACTTTGGACATCACTTAAATCACTTTGACACTAAATTTATTCTTGAAAATACTCTTCTTAAATACTTTTAATCCTTCAGGATGATGTCGTATGCTCTTTAATGTTTCCTTGTTTTAAGTCATTCATAACCCCTGACTGAGTAGACATTTTTTCAATGTAACCTTTTAGTTTTAATATTATTGAAATAAATGTATAAATAAAAATATTATTTTTAAAGCATTATCAACAATAAAAAACATATTTTCATTAAATAATTATATTTTAATTATTTAATAAACATTTTTTAGACGTGTACTTTGTAACTAAAAAATAATAAATAGTCCAAACAATTATAATTAATTAGCGTTTGTCAGTAACCTTTTAATTGGAGATAAAAAATTTCTCTTTTTATACTGGTGGTGGATCTTCTGTAGCTAGGAGGGGACGTTTATTATTATTTTAATAGGGAGTAATTTCTTAACGAGAAGAAAATTGTAAATAATTTCTTGATTATAATGTTAATTCATTTGTTAGGTAATTTTTAAAATTTTTTGATCAAAATCGAAATAATTAATTATTGAAAAATTCAAGTATGATTTTAAATTTTCTTTTTTTCATTAATTCTTTTATAATTACTTAATTTTTCTTCTTTTTATATTTACATATTTATAAATTGTCACAAAAACGCAAAATGATTCAGCGACAATAAAGCCGAAGTTTTCATTCAAATTAAAATTTTCATATGGCAGGAGAAGAGGAAACTTGAAACATAAATAATGATAACATTATGATAGTTTTAATTAAAATTCCGAAACATGATTTACTGAAGCTATACAGTATTGAATTGTGTCTAAGAACAAATTTATTCATTGAAAATTGTTATCATTAATAAATTGTTATTAATTTTTTTCTTATACAGTGAAGATCAAATACTCAAGGTACACCTAAATAAATTTTGTGTCCTTGTTCAATATATAAATTTTTTTAATTACAATTTTTATTTTGTGAAATACAATTTACGGATTTAAAATTCAATTTTTACTCTTTGAAATAGATGTTGAAATGAATTATATTTAATTTACAAAAAAATAGTTACAAAAGTTTTGTGGAGAATTTTTCTATTACCAATTCAAATTGTGACATCAATAGATGTATTGAAAATCCAATTAGGGTTCTGAATAATAGCCTTCACGGAGTTTAAAAATTTTGGATATGTAATATTTGAATCCCAAAACATTTTTATATTACCATGTTTTTAAATCCCTCTATGTTAGGAGAAGAAGCTGTTTTGACAAGACTTTCTTTAAACTCGTTCAATTCTCTCATCGAATATAAAAGTTATATCGTCACCTGATCTAATTGGCTTTAGTGACGTCTGACATTTACTCATGCCGAGATAAGCTGTACCCTAAAGTAAATTTTTCGCAGTAAACCTTTTTCCTTATTGGTATTCAATAAACTAAAAACGGTTTTTTTAATTGTATAGTCCATGATTAAATTAACCCGACAATGCTAGGGTTTTGTGGGCTTTTTTAAATTCATCTGTCTAAATTCAATTTTGGTTGCCTGATCTTGGATTAATTTACTTCCCTTGGGACATCCTTTTAGATTTGGTTTTTGTATAAATTTTCAAGAATTAATTTTTGAAGGCTCTGAAAGAATTGATTGAAGTATTAAATATTGCGTTCAAGTAGACTCTCTTACAGATAATTATACTCAATTTATATTTTTGTCGGTTAGATTGAAAATTTGTGATTCACTCTTTGTTTTGTGAACATTCTCAGCAATACTTTTTTATATTTCTAAATACATTTTACAATGAGTTAGAGTTATTAAGAACACCAACATGGGTTTTCAAACTTTTATTTTCAATACAATCAGAATTATCTTTTGGAAAACTCTCAGCAAAACTTTCGTAATTCGACATCGTTCTAAATTGATGAATTTGAGTTAATGTTTTTTAATAAACAATTATTCGAACAAATTTTTCATTATTTTCAGATTTACTTTTTAAAGTTCAAATTTTGTAATTTTAGTATTAATTTTATTTAAAAAATATTTTATTGAAAGAAGGAAGGAATGATATTTCGTGATCCTCATAGAGAACTCATCTTAAATATGCTGGTAACCATCGTTTTTTGTAAGGTGGCTTCTGATGAGGTTCTGAAACACCTAAAGTATCTTCATACAACTCACAACTACTGAGGATTGACACGGTACTGCTCCACCTGATATTGCGATGCATCATTGCTACATTGCTCAATGAAATTGATTCATTGAATATAATAGAAATGCTTTCTTACCATAGTACCATTACCTTCAAACCAAGAATAATAGCTCAGCCTAGCTAACTGTTGTTTTATGTACAAATATTATTTGTTTTATCTGCCGATATTATGTACAAATTGTTTCCTCAACCGATATAAGACAGAAAAAGAACAAATATTCATCAGACTGTCAAATTTTCTTAAATATAATATAAACCTAACTTATGGCAATTAAATTTGTCTATAAGATTAACATTCCTTATCCGGTTTATTTTTTATTTCAATATAAGAAACTATTGCACCTTAAATATCCATGACGCTATTCTAATATCAATAATTTTATAATTTATATTTTTATATCTTCTAAATCTTTCAGAATATGGAACTTTTATAATCTTAACATCCTTTTCTCTTTCTTCATAAATCTGTTTGTTTAACTTCAATCCAATTTTATTTATATCAGTAAGGTGTATCTAGAATATGATGTACCCAAAATAAAGGGTACCTAGAATAGGAGGTATCCAGTTTAAGAAGTATCCAGAATAGTGCTTCAATTAGCTTTTTAAGGTTTACTGTTATTAATAATATACCAAAACTTTAAAAATAGAATTTCCATAATTCCTTTTCAAGATATTTAATTTTATATTATATTAAAGAAAATTTGACGTTCAGATGGACACTTGTCATTTTTATGTCTTATATTGGTTGAGGGAAGTCAGTTATAGGATATTATGAGCAGCTTTAATAAAAGATCTGATAGACAGTTTGAAAATTTCTGAGATTATTATTACAATTTTTTATTTATTTCCAGAATGTTTTGGTGTATAAATTGTTAGAAAAAGAAGATTTCAGAAATAAAAATAGGGAACCTTCAATTTTATTATATCCCCAAATGGAAGAATATTATTTATATGTTTGATTTTCGTATCTTCCTTCAAAATTATTTTCTAAATTTAATAAAATTATAATAATGTTTAAGATAAGATAAATAAATAATTATTGATTAACACAAAATTACTTTTATTTAAATAATTATTTTGTAAAAATACAGAATTTTAAATTTTAAACTTTAAAAAATATTTTTTAATTTGAAATATGTTTTGAAAATATTCATCTCATTCTTCTTTAATATTTAATACTATTATAATAAATATAATATAATAAATATCATATAATAACATAAATATTGTTAAAGATTTTGGATACTCCTATCAATAAAAACTAATATATTTCTACTTCTTCTTCCAATAATAATCCCTGTTCGAAAGATGAACATTCAAGCAAAATTAGAATTTGACAATTACTAAAATTAATAAAAATATATAAAGGATGCTGTGGCCTCATTACTTCTAAACCCATAACAATTAAAATTTCTATATGATTATTTACATTAACATAATATTAAAAACTTTCAAAAATTTATAATAAAAATTTCTATATAAATATCTACCTCAATATATTTATTATTAAAACTTCTTTATAGCTTTTTACAGAAATAGAAAGTAAACAATAAAAGATATATATTGTTTAATTATTATAAAAAATGGAGATTTCTAAAATGATGAAAGTGTGTGAAAAAGAACAGAAACTGCAAACTATGTACAGTCGTGGCCACAATTTACCGGCCACTCTTGCCTTTTAAAGAAAATTAATATCTTCGTGCGTGTGTATAAGTGCCTGTAAATAATGTTCTTAACCAACATCAATAGGAATACAGCTTCAGTAGCATACCAACTATGCTATTATGATATATAAAAGTATATATGTCAAGTATTGTGACTATTCCGACATGACTGGCAACCAACTTTTACCGATCTGAGGGCACAAATCGTCACTTTAAACGACACTAGAGTCTCAAACATTGAAATTGCCCTGCGATTCATTATTAGCCGCGTTGTATTAGCCGACACACTCAATCTTCATCAAGCCACCGGCGCCTTTGCCTATATGAAACGCAGGGGAAGGCCACGTATCACAAGCACGGTGACAGATTGATGCATTTTGAGATCCTGCAGGTTCCCGCGCAATACAAGCTAATCTTCTAGCTAACATTGATAAATTGCCTAGCTGACGAACCATTCGACGACATCTGGTTGAAGGAGGCTTTTGATCGTACAAACATTTTCGGGGTGGCTGGTGAATTATGGTCACGACTATACGTGTTCAATGGACAAAAAAAATTTCTTGATTATGCGATGAAAAATTAAATGACACGCACTGATCCGAAATATATTCGTTGATCAGTTTCGGACCCGAGCAGTCATAATCTATCGAGACACATATATCATGTAAATCTCTCGCCGGTTCATGATGTACTTTCCTATCAAAAATGTCGTTCATTACGACATTCTCATCTCAATGGTGTGTCTGAAAACCGTTTTGCTGTTTTTTTTCAAAAATTTCAAATTTTTTTTTCAAATTTTCAAAATGTGAGAGATGATGTAAGATTTTATGATGCAAGTTTATATGAAATTTGTGGTATCTTTTATGCAATGTCTTTAATATGATTACATTGATTTTTTTACAATATAATTATGAAGAAGTAATTATTGTAGTTATTTCTTAAAGGCTTCGCAGCAAGAAGATGCGTCAATTCCTCTTGTCTGTTTATGTGATGTGGGCTTTTTTTACAGGAAGACAATCAAATCGTTAATAAAGATAGCATATTGATTTCATTTTGATTCGAAGGTTGTAAGTTGTTGGAACCAAAGTGCTTTTTGTGTTCATCCAACTAGTGTGGTTGAATCTAGAAAGCAAAGAAAAACAATCATATGGTATATTGTTTGAGCTAAGCAATACCTCAACAGATCGTTTTTCTAACTAAAGTCAGACGTTTCATCAGTATCAAAACCACATGGTCCTGTATTGTACACAATACCACCAGCATCTACATCATTGAAATTGACCAAGAAAGGCATGAATAAAGTAATACTTCTTTTTTTGTAAATGAATCAGAATCTGACTCTGACTTCAAAGCTGCTGATGAAGAAATCCGTTTAATTAATTGTGCTGAACTTTGCAACCTCGTATGAGATATGGCACTCAAAAAATCTCAAGTAGAAAGGCTTGACTTTTGTTTCAATAAATTTCATTTGCTAACAATGAGTAAACTAACAGCAAACTGTTGCGTAAAAAATAAAAATCTTTTTTATTATTTTGATACTGCACCAAAATTTGTGGTATTTTGTAATGTATAGGGATATAACACAATGTTGAAGAATGTAGACCGTTTTTGAACTTATAGCGGGGACATTAAAGTTGAGGCTTTTCTAACGGGAAAAGTCACATCTGGACTTCTTCCTAGAAACCCTAGGCACCGTCACCGATAAACATTGCCATAACTTCTAACATGTCATTTCATGCTATCACAGTCAATGGAGTAGTTCAATATTGAAAAACTACTGCAGGACGCCTCAGTGTGATTTGCCAAATATTCAGTAAAAAGCGAAAGTTTGTTTTGGTCCATGAACATGTTTAAAGAATTTTCGCATATATTTTACTAAAATATATACTTCAAATATGAACTTTGTTTTTCATATAATTATGTATGTTGTATATAATGTTTGTATAAAAATTCATGCAAGAATAACTTTTAATATAAATATTTAAAAAATGACGACAATGATGTTTTACAATTTTTTTTACAACCCCTAACAGTTTTTGTGAACCTAAATATGAAAGAAATATGATAAAAGGTTTGATCTATAGATTTTGGACACTTTCGTCTACGTACGCTAAATGTAATGAAAGTATTGATAAGTTAATGAATTTACTTCATAAAAATGGATATGCCAAATCGATAGTTGAAAAATTAACTCGTGAAACTGTCGATAAATTAATTAAATCGGAAAATAAAAATGAAAACTCAAATACAATAAATAGCGACAAAAACAAAAATTCAGATAAATAATAATTATGATAATATTGACGCCATACATTGGAGGGAAAGTGATAGCAATATTGCTCAACATAAGAAGAACTGTTTGAATAGTAAAGTTGATGTAAGTAATTTTAAGATTTTGTGTTCACAATTTGATAATTACTGGGAGAGGGTGATGTGTGAAGCATTGTTGATCAAATCTTTTGATCCTAAAATCAATGTCCAAACACCATCCTCTTCAACTTTATTGAAAGTATTTTCATGATTTAAATAATATAATGATTACATAAACATTGCTTCGATATATAAACTCGAGTATATCATTGTTAATTCAGTCTGATGATGACGGTTGATCCGTCGAAATTAATCACAATATATTTTGACAAAATTTTTTTGACTTTTAATAACTTTGAAAATACAAATTGTGCTCAAAAATACCTTTTCTCATGTTTTTTATTTATTATATATAGTTAGTTTTAGATGTTAAGTTTTCTCACGACTACAAGAGGTCAACCTACATGTAAATTGGATCAAATGCAATTTTGTCAAACCATAGGTTTCGTTTTTAGACCACACCATCTCCGATAACTGCCACAACTCATCTCCCCAGACTCCAAGCTTTCATCCAAACCCCAAATCTCCGCTGTTTCTTTGAAATGGTAAACTACTGTCACCAGTATATACCATACTGTTCCGTGCTAACAGCCGCCCTCTCATCAGTCAGCGCAGAACCCAAGAAGCATGTAATACTACAGTCAAGGGAGCTTAAGACAAGCTTTCGAATCTGTCAAATAGGCAGCTTTGAAAATAAAAATCATTTCGTACCTCATCAAAAATGCTCATTGGGAACTTACAAAAGACGCTTCCAACATCGCCTCAGGCGCCGTTCTACACCAAATCGTCGCACGAAAAACTGAACCCCTAGAACTTATTTCTTACATTTTTTTAATTATATGTTGTTGAAACATCCACAGAATTATTAAAATTAAACTCTAACATAAGATTCAAATTTCCTTTTTAAAACATATTTTCCCAAAAAATGTAAACACTTATATTTTTTAATAAACAAAAATAATTAAATAAAAATAAATAAATAATAATACTTATAATTTAAATTTTTGATTTTATCTTCATTTTACAAATTTCAATTTTACATCATTAAATTTCTTTACACTTTTATTAAATATTTTTTTTAATAAAATTGTAGATTACACTAACATTTTCAAATATTTAATCATTTCTTCAAAATTTATTAATTAAAATATTGATGAAAATCCAGAACGCCATTTAAAAAATCAAATTTTCTTGTCGCAATATATTTCGGTGAATTTTCCACCATCTTCAGGCTGAATCAACAACAATTTCGTTGTCTTATATATAGCAAATTGATGATTATGCAAATAACTTGCGTAATAACAAATTAAATATTTTCAACAAAGTGGAATAGAGAATTGCTTGTACATTAATGTCAAAAGTTTTTTTGTTGTTGTTCAGTGTTTTTTTTCTGAAGCAACATAAATTAATGAAAGAAAGAATTATATTTATTTTTCATCATTTTTAAATTTTCTTCAAATGAGTTTAAGAGTCGTAATAATATAAATAAATTTTATTTTATGTACATATATAAAATAATTAACAATTCATTTTATTTTGACTAGTGACCGACTCACCCATATCTCCTAGGGAATACTATCAATGATAAATCATTCTTCTGGAAAAGAAATTCTAAATTATTCTAAAAATCAATACGAACATTAATTATAAAACAATAAAAATAGTTGAATTACAATTTCCATAATTAAAATTTAAAATTAGACATAAATTTGTTTGATATTTTATTCACTAAAATAACATAAAATAATTTCTAGAAAATTCATCAATCGAAATATTGACAGTTTTTTTTCAAAAAATAATTAACTTATAAATTTTATCTTCACATCTTTTTGAAACTGTAATTCAATCATGTTAAAATGCATAAATTTTTAGTTCTAAATTTTAGCTCCTAAACTGAATCAAAGATTTAGGAAAAGGTTTTCGAACCATTTTTTCACTGTGAACCACCAAACTCGTAACATTTTAAGACTCTCTTATATTACACATACAGTCTGAGTCATATAATTATCACTTTTTTAAATAAAGCCCTATCTTTTCTATTATTTAAGATATATCTCTGTAATTTAGTATATATATATATATATATATATATATATATATA
>MQRK01234200.1:0-10182 GCA_001938485.1 Girardia tigrina
AGGTGATCGCGACCGTTGCCAGGGGGCCCGGCGGCCAATCGGAAACGTTGCCAAGGTGATCGCGACCGTTGCCATGGTAACCGCGACCGTTGCTAAGGTGATCGCGATCGTTGCCATGGCAACCACGGTAACTAGTTACACCCCCCCCGGGGGGGTGGTGGAGAACATACATTTTTCCCCTACTTTTGGTGATTAACTCATCTCTGCTTCTACCACTGCCAAACCGGAACAGCTTCCTCTTCAAGACATTCCAGACGTTCTCTATGGCATATATCTGGTGAATACGATGGCCACGGTACGCAGTCAATGCAAATGGCATTCAAGAATTACATCGTCTTGATTGACTTATGGCATGGTGCACCATCTTGAAGAAGTTGTCAAAGTGAACCACCAAATTAATGCTGTGCAGCTGGTAGAAGATGCTGCGAGAGAGTGTCGATGTACTTGTCTGAAATCATAGTGCCAGGGATAGGCACGAGAGGACCGACACCAAACACAGATATGGCCCCCCAGAACATCACTTTCGTTGTGAAGCCACGCTGCTGTTTGAAATAAGCAGGTGTGAGTGCTTCCCTTTGTCCACGGTGAACGAATTGAACTGTCTGTGCACCAATTTTAATTGCAGTTTCGTCGGTGAAGATCACCTGTGGTACAGTACAGTATAAATAATTACAATGGATGACTTGCCTTACAATAAAGAGTCATTGCTTATCTTATCACACATCTCCTGGGATAAATGCATGTGCTACTTTGCCCATTGTAATCGATTTTTGCATTTTCCCTTGCCAAGGAAGTGCACATTCCTGGGTCGAAACGCCAGCCGTCCACCTTTGACCAGGGTACGTTGTATTGTTTTCAATGCATCGTTAGCTGCAATCATCCCAGAAGCTTCTTGAACACAGTGAGCAGGTCTTTCTTGCCTCTCGGATAATGGCTTTCTTGTCTCGTTCTGACAGCTTTCCTTTCCGACCACAATGTCCTTTGCGTAAAGTAGCAGTTGAGTCTGTCTTCTTGTAGTTGTTAAAGATTCTTGTAACTGTAGAGTGATGTACACCCACAGCTTCTCCAATCTCTCTGTGAGTCTTGTCAGTATGCTGCTTCAAAGCAATAACTCTTTCTCTCAATCCTTGCAAGATGTCTGCCATTGAGAAAATGAATATGCTATAAAACTAGCCTGCTGTAGTGTGAGGTGAGTTCAAAGACCATTCTCAGTGCATATACAGTATGTGATACAGCGATACATACATACTTTATCTGCTATTCACACCTACACATACAACCCATTGAATGACTCATCACCTTCTGTCAGAGGTCCTTAGTAGATAACAGTACAGCATATTGCCACTTTCTCATCCTGGTACTATTAATTTGTCGCACATTGTACTTGTGAATAAGAACGTTGTTATGAACGAGACTTGATTTGCATCGTAGCTTGTCAACCTGTATGAGTATCACATGATAATATGTCCGATTTATTGTCTTTCCGTCGTAGAACAGTTCCAAAACACTATCAACATTAATTTAAACTTTTGAGCGGTTCAACAACGATAATTATTCGTGCACATTTGTGATGTAATATCTCTTCAGAAGAATCATGGTTACTTTCGGAGATGTAGAGACTGATTGGTGTTTTACATTCTTGATGATGTTATCGAAAAATCATCCGCTAAGTTACTCAAATAGTTGTTAATTGACAATGTAACAGTTAAGACCAATTTTAATATGGGGTCATGAAGTTTCCGATTTCTAATATTTTAAAGCATAGCACGTGTGGAACCTATGCTAATGTAGAGACAAAAAAGGATGTCGATAAAACTGATTTTTCTCTGTTATGATTATTTTCTTACCTTCCTCATTGGTCTTCATTCTCTTTCTAAGTTGAAAACAGATTTTTGGCATTTTAAAGTCACGAGTTTTATTGTAGATATTTGTATGTAATTGATAATACAATTTCAATTTTTACAAAAACATTCTGAAAACTAACTTTTTTAAAAATTTTATTGTTGATGATGGAATATGAAGTTCCGACACATGTTCAATAATCAATTAAAAAAGCTTTAACAAAATTCTTTTTCGAAAATATCAAATTTGCGTTCATATAATTTAAGAAAGGTTCAACTTGTTCTTAATTATCAAACAATAGAAAAATATCGTCTACATAACGTTTATAAATTTTAAGTTTAGTACCATCATAGACTTATTTACTTTTCAATCTTTGAAAGAAATATCTTAACTAAAGTTGGAGCTAATGGAGAACTAATAGCTACTCCATCAACTTGTTGATACAACTCATTATTACAGGGTATTGAATTTCTATATTACACACAAAAATTGAAAATATTTTTTATTTACCCCAAATACCATGGTAAGAAAAGAAAGGAAAACGCTTACAGAGGAAAGGAAGGATTTAATACTTAGATTTTCACAAGACGAGTCCATGAATATGAAAAGAATTTCTTTAATGGTCTATATAAACGTCAGGACGTTGGCATCGATTATCCGAGGTTCAAATAACCCACACCCCGTAATTACTTCTTCTCATTCCATCCCAGCTCCTCCCCACGTAGTAATGACCAAGTTGTCAGAAACATCGTTGCTTGTCACAACGACCTAACTCTGACGGAGATAAGTGAATAATTGTATACTAGATATGGTGTAAAGAAATCTAATTCTACAATCTGTAGAAAGTTAGATAAGCTTGGCATTACAAGGAAAAGACTTTCTTTAATTCCTGAGGAACGTAATTCCCAGGATAAAATTCATAATAGGTCTATATATTCAAGTGCTATTTCGCAATGCAGGACTGGGAACCTCGTTTTTTTTGGATGAGACATGATTCAATAGCCATGCATCGCGTTATTATGGAAATTCAGCCAAGAACGTTAGAGCATAGAGGCAGGTTCCCGCAAACAGAGGCACAAACTTCAGCCTCCTCTGTGTCGTCTCTTATGAAGGACTGGCCACGTATGAAAAACGTCGTGGTGCTTATAACTCTGAGTTTTTTAATGAATTTCTCGAGAGTCACCTAGCTACCTAATTTAGGTCTAACCCGGAGAAGATTCTAATCATGGATAACGCAAGGTTTCACCATACGCGAATAACTTTCGCTAAGTTAGATGAATTAGGTATTACGTATATGTATTAGCAAAGTGAAATCATCCCTAATAAGAGAAAAAGGAACAAATGGATGAAGGATGTATCAGTATTCACGAAAAATAATTTTCTACCCAACAGGGCAAGAAACTTATGTAAATTTAGAAGTTAAAACTATAGAGAATTGGATAAATCCATGGATTCAATCTAGAGGAGGAAGGAAAAGAGCCTTCGAGGAAAATGAGGATGATATAGAGCAGTGGTGGCCAACCTTTTTTGCGCCGCCACACCTTTTTGTAAACGGAAAAATTTCGCGACACCCATATACCTTTGCATTACATTTTTGGTGAATTGGTACATTTGGTGAATTGTAACAAGGCGTTAGTAGTATGATAAAACAATTACTTACGCATAAAAATCTTTTTAAAAATCACCCTAGGGTGTCGCGACACCCAGTTTGGCCACCACTGATATAGAGGAAAGTGATTTAGATATAATAAAAGAATTTAAAAGGAAATTGAAAAGGGAAAGTAAAAATTGAAAAGGTGAAGTTACATGGCCCGTAATAATGATGATGATAATAATGATTTTTGAAGCCATAAAAGGAGCAAATGGCATAGTTGCATATGACTGTTCGAGACCAAAGTTTGGTACAAAATATTCTCTAATTGAAGTAGAGCAATGCCCTGAAGCAAGACCAATAGCGATAGAAATGGGCTCAGAAAAAGTAATGAATATATATCAGGAGTCGGATTATATTTATACAGAAGCAAGAGAGTGCATAATAAAATATACAGAACATGTATTTCGTTGCGGAAAATACGATACACAACCTGTAAAACCTGAGTATACATCTGATCCAGTACAAATCACGACAAAATAATGTGAAGAAGCATTTCTAACGGGGAAATTTCAACTAGAAAAATACATGACACAAAAGTTGGAACAAAAATTAAAACAAATATGAACATAGTAGGATGGGCAACAGCTGCTGGATGGTGTTAAGGTGGGAAATATACAATATGGGGTCAAACCCATGATAAATTGGTAGTTAGACGACAATATGTCACCGAATTGAGAAAGTTTCAAGCAACCTTCGACAGTTCTACCAGAAAAATGATGACCCACCCATTTGTTTTGCAGATGAAACAAGTTGTGAAACGGGAGAATCAATAATTTTATATCAAATATATCCAAAAGAATTTTCATTGGCCTTATTGAAAACAGTAAATTTTAAAACAATTACAGGAAATATTTTCGATGAAAGTCAGAATGTAAGAGATGAAAAAAGACAACGAACAGTTACTCGAAAAAAGAATACACCTACAATTTATATGTCTGCAAAAGAGGAGGATATGATGAAATTTATAGAAAAGGATAAAGTTATAAAATATCAAAACGTAGTTATCGAAACAAATTATGAAGGAATCTACTTATCGGAGAAATTAATTCGAAGTGCAAATGATTCAGTAAATAAATTCAGTAAATAAATAGCTTTAACTTATATGCACAACAAACTAGATTATCTTTATCATTATTCTTTAATGAGAATACAAAAGCTATACCACGAAACTATTAAAAATGATTGCAAATTGAATTATCAAGTTCTACAGTTAAAAGTAACGTCAGCAACTGTGAACCCAGAACTGATTGCACCAATGTTGTTTAGTGAAAAAGGAACTTTTGCCAGAGTAGTGGGTGAAACTTTTCAAATATTCAGTCGTAAATTAATACAAGTTTCAATGGCAATCATAGATAAATGTGTTGGGTTTTATTAAAATTATCTTTAACTTCAAATATTTACTTTTAAAAACACAATTCTTAAATCTTTATCTTTAATCGTAAATTTCTATTCTTTATTCTTTAATCAATAATTTTAAATCAATAATTCTCAATCAATAATCGTTATTCTTTGATCTGACTCCAATTAATCAGAAGGGACTTCCAACATAAATATATGACTAATGAACACAAAATCTTTGATGAAACTTTATTTCAAATAACAAATATTGACAAGACAAAAATAATGATAATAATTCAATTCTTGATGACAGAACAAAAACACAAACAATATTTCGTACGAGTTAATAGATTACAGTAAAAACTGTGAACCTCCCAAAACGAACGATATTGTACTCTTTAAATTATTAAACCCTCTTCTCCCATACAGGATACTTATGGTTTAATAATATTTTCAAAAAAAATAAAATAAAAATAAAATAAGTTTTTACGTTACCTGTTAACACGACTTCTTCTTGGCTAAATTTCTTGCAAATATTTTTGGGCAAACTAAAATTAGATTTGATGTTGTTTATATAGTAATTTTCCTCAGCCTTGAAAATTGATGAGATAAAACCAAGAGTAAAATATTTATAATTTTTGATGAAGTAAAACAAACACTTATAATTTTTAATTCCAAGTTTTGTTAATCTAAATATTATTTTATTTGAAATTAATAATTTTACCAAAAGAATTATTTTTAAATTTTATCAAGAAGTGTTCATATGCTTTTTCCAAAACCCTAACAAATGCACTAATGAACTCACAGTAATGTACCAAGGGATGCAAGTATTTTTATTACCAGTAACGAGAATACTTACTGACAACAAATACCAGCCGAAAATAATTGAAAAATGCACAAATATTATGGACCCAGCTTATCAAATAGGTCCAGATAGTTGGATAACAGTATCTGATCGTAAACCAACTGCTACTCCTGAAAAACTAGGAATGACAGTACTAGAAAAGAAAATGACTTTTAAAACTTTCGATAATCTAGAACAAAGTGGCATATATTCGCATAAGGATTTAGAAGCTGCCAGGAGACAAAGTTATTCCCAGTACAAAGAGAGTCTTGTCAATAATAGTTGAAAAAGCTACTAACGGAAAATTATCTAAAGAACCAGATTTTGAATTGTTACTTTCTCCAGATCATTACAAAAAGGCTGCAATGAAAACTTTGCGAAATATATGGGGAAATTTCCAAGCATTCGGAAATATATTTTCAGGTTTTTTAGGCATTTTCTATATAATAATGACAATAAAATTGTTGTGCTGGGCTCTACTATCGTTTAAACAGTTACATGCTGTGTTCGGAAGAACATGGAAATTACTTATATGTTTTTGTCCTTTCTTTGCAAAATATTTGATAACAACAAAACATAATGAAGATATAAAGACTTTAATTAAAAATAAGCATCAAACCACAAAAATACTAATGGAGGAGGATCCAGATACACAAAAATTGGATGAACAAACACAAAAAATAAATTCAGAATACGATCATAATTCAGTACCTCCATATCCGGATGAAAAGAACGGAGTTTATAAAGTACCAAAAAAGACATTAAGCGAAATACAAAATAGTCAGATTAAACCATTTTCATTTAATAGAGAAGAAATAGCAGCAATTAATGAAAGTAAAGTACAGGAAAGGCGAACCGCAATGATCCAACTAAACAAAAGAAAAATAATTGCATTAATAGATACTAGAGCAGGAGCATCAATCATAAGAAAGAAATATCTATCTCGTGATCAAAAGAATAAAATTGAACAAACTAAACCAACACTAACTTCATTGACAAATCACAGTCTCGAAACAAAAGGGAAAGTAGAAATACCAATAAAGATAGCATATCAAACAATTCAAAATACATTTCATATAGTTGAAGAATTCCCTCACGAATGTTTATTAGGAATGGATTTTCTAAATAAACTAGAAGGTTTCACAATTGATCTACAAAGAAACCAATTGGTAAATCAAAATAGAAAAATAAGAGTACCTAAACAAGGACAAGTAAAAATTATCACAGACATGGTCATACCTCCAAATAATGAAATATTCATGCTTGAAAGGGCTGAATTAACTACCAAAACACAAGGCAAAGATTATTTATTCATGCCACAAGAGATGAAAGATAGCAAAATAGAAATTGCACCAAGTTTAGTAAGAATAAAAGATGGAAAAATACACATAAGAATAGTAAATCTTTCGAGTAAGCCCAAAATATTAAAATCTGGAATGATCATTGGAAATCTACAGAGAGCAACAATAGAAATTAATGCAATGGAAAGCTCAAAACCTGAACGAAATAGATATACAACAATGTTAAAAGATAGCACGCATCTGAGTGAACAGGAAAAAAGAGAACTGGAAAATGTTCTACTTGAATACAACGATATAATGACTGCTCATGAATTTGATCTTGGAGATGTAAAGATCGTGGAACATGCAATTATCACAACAAGTGATAGAACAATAATACATCGAGCATATACAGCTCCACCAAAAATAAAAGATGAAATGAAACGTCAAGTAAAACAATTAATGGAAGAAAATATTGTCAGAGGAAGTGCCTCACCATGGTCATCACCAATCATCCCGGTCAAAAAGAAAGACGGCAAAATCAGAATGTGTATTGACTATAGAGCACTAAACGCGGTCACAAAAGATACATACCCATTACCAAAACCTCAAGAAATGATTGATCAATTGGGTGGATGTAAATATTTTACAAAATTAGATGCGAATAAAGGATTTTATCAAATTAAAATAAAAGATGAAGATATCGAAAAAACATCCTTCACTACAGGAGAAGGCCTATACAAATTTGTAAAAATATTGTTGTTGTTGACTTAAAATGTTGTTAATTTTAAAATTTTCAATTTGATTTAAATTCGAAATAATCTTTTTAAAACTATTTAAATTTTGATAAGCGAACTACATTAACTACCTCCTCATAACAGTAAATTTTGTAAAATACTGTATAAAGTAAAGAGCTTAATTAGAAGCGTTAAAACGTATTTTTTCTGTCATCTTAAATAAATGATTTATTTTGCATAAAAATAATAAAAATGTATAAATAATGTCCTACTAGAAAAACACTTGTCATATACGACGAGTGGGCTGAATTTTCGTCTTTTAAAATTTCTGTAATTATTATTTATTGTTTCGATTTTTGTTTTGATTTAACAGTCGGTTAATTATGTCGGCTCCTGGTGCCTTTCGTCGAAGGCGCGGCACAGACAGAACCATCTCGATGCGGGATATGCACCTTGATCTCAACTTTACGCGGATTCACTCCCTGTTCTCCACTGTTTCGCATTTTATCAGTATATATATGCTCATAGAAAAATTTGAGCATGACCAGCAAACCGTAATCCATTTAATAACGAAATTTTGCCATATTTACTAAATTGATTTTTAGCAATATAAATAGTAAATAAGTGATAGAAATCGTCATTTATCAATTGAAATAATATGTTATTAGTATTTAAAAACATTCTCACGAAATTCCTTTAGGAGTTAAAAAATAATAATTAAAGAATAATTAATAAATAATAATTAAATAAAAAGGCATGAATAATTTCTTATTAATAATAAATAAATTAATTTAATAATTTATTTAATAATAAGAAATTTAAAAAATAATGGCAAAAAATAAGAAATTTAAATAATTATTCAAATTTTTTACTCTTGGGCTCATGAAAATTTTAAGAAACAATATTATTGTTTAATCGAACTAAGGGAAATAATAAAACGTGTGACAAATTTAAATTTTGAATTTTACAAATAATAAATACATTTTTAACTATATCTGTTTGAAATTTATCACATTGAAATTTTAATGGATGATAATTCAAACCGCACTGTGCGGCAGAGGCCTCAATCGGTCAGATCACGTACACCATCGCCTCACACAATTCGGCGATGCATGATGGATCCCCACAACCTCATCAACCACGCACACGGGCCGCGTGTCGACGAACCGAGCAAACCATCCACCTTTTTGAGTGACATCAGTGTTCCAGAGGCGGGAACGTGGCCCGGGAAGCCGCAGCGATTCGAACGAGAGACAGTTACTTAAGCGGTACACAGACCGGCACCAGCCATATGCAATCGAATTCTGGTCGGCACTAGGCCAATTTCCCGCATATTGAAGAGTTGCTGGTCTCCTCACTCGATCTGGAGAACAGAGCGTCATTTACTTTTAATTAATTCTTAATTATGTTTTCTAATTACTACTTACAATTTTTAGTAGATTATCAAGCGTGACAAACAAACAAACATTAGGTAAATATATAAGTTATATAAATAAACGGTGACAGGATAAAACACCGCCCGCCAGACCCCTCCATCCAATACACCACCTCATGAGCACAGAATTATTGTAAAATTTGAGAATAGTCAAACTCGACTATTCCCGTTACGATTAAGTGTCCCGTGCATTAACAAAGTGACGAGGTCCGGAGGGATCTATGGACGCGTCTTGAGGGTGATCGTAGACCCCAAAGTGGCCGGAGGATGTTGATGGGACCTCTTGAAGAACCTTTTGAAATCCTTTTAAAAAAAATTTTTTAATTAATTAAAAACTTTGATTTATAAAATAAATTACCCGCAATCATTTGATGCCAGTAATTACCCAAACGTTCGCAATCATTTCCTCCCTGTTTTCCACTCACATCCTGTTCGTTTCGATTGCCGGCGAGCGATAATTATCAATCCATAATTGACCGGCATCCGGCAGGGCAGCAACATCTAAAATAATAATTAATCAAAAATTAATTTGAAACAATTAAATTACTTGCAATAAACATTGTGATGACGGAAATCGTTTTTCCCCTCATCCTGTCGTTGCAAATAACATCCTGTAGGGTATAAATAGCCGGCACACAATTTGAAAAGCCAGAAATTTGCACAAAATTTCTCTTTTTACCATTTGTACCAAATATTACGACAGAATTTACGACAGAATTTTACGACAACCAATATTTGACCGATTTCCTTCGCCAAAATAATAATATAATATTTCGGTTCGATTTTGAAAGCAAAAAAAAATTAATTTGAGGAACCCGAACGAGGTAACACCTATCCTTTTATTATCTTTTATTTCATTTATTTATTTATTTATTTTATTATTAAATGTTGATTACGATCGCTTTGCCCCACGATTCGATGAATTGCAATATATATATATATATATATATATATATATATATATATATATATTTAATCTCTTCTTCTTTTAATTATTATAGTAATATTTCATTATTATTATTGATATTTCATGTAACTATGAAGAGAGTTAA
>MQRK01234201.1:2579-12674 GCA_001938485.1 Girardia tigrina
GGGTGAGGGAGAACCCGCATTTTTCCCCTACTGTGGTGTATTCAAAAAGCCCGAAGGGTGTCGTTACGGCTGTTTTGTGGATGTCGGTCTCATGAATTGGAATTTGGTGAAACGATTTTTTTAGATCTAGCGTTGAAAAGACTATTTTTCCGGATATTCGATCCAGAATGTCTGACATTCTGGGTAGAGGGTAGCTGTCCGATCGTGTTACAGAATTTAAAAGCCTATAGTCCCCGTAAGGACAGTAGCTCCCGTCGTGTTTCTTGACGAGCACTAAAAATGAAGACCATGAGCTCGTGCTTCTTCTAATTGTGCCTTCTGCTAATAGGCGATCGAATTCCTAGCGGATCGTGCTGAGAATGTGATTCCCAATTCTTCTGGGTTTCTGAGCGATTGCAGGACCGTTTGTTTCTATTCTCAATGCCGGTGTGACCTCGTTTGCTGAGGGCGTGACGCTGTGGCATGTCTTCGCTGATCCTGAGATAGTGTGTTGAGATTTGATTCCTTTTGCAGTCGACAGTGATGTCATCATGAGCAAGGAAGTCTGATCCTAAAATCGGTCTCTGGACGTCGGCCAGTATAAAGCTCCACTTGAATTTTTTTGTATCCCTGTGAACTGGAATTCGATCGTATGTCTCTCGTAGGTAGGGATATCCTGCCAATTTGCCATCACGAGCTTCTTAAATTCCGATCCACCGCTGGGTTGGAATAGGCTGTAGGATAGGATGCTTACGTCGGCGCCCGTGGAGATGAGAAAGTGAGGTACCTTGTTGTCTGTGGTGACTGGAACAGTAAAAATTGATGATACCTTATACGGTGGGTTTGTGTGGTTCGGTGTTACCGGTTTCACGCCGAACGTTTGACTTTTCCCGAAGATTTGTGTTCGTTCCAGTTGAGACATTTCTGTGCTTTGTGACCGAATTTACGGTTATAATAGCACATTACTGTCTGGTCTTTGTTTTCGCATTTGTCGATTCTCCTTTTGAGTTGATTTATTTCATCCATGAGTTTCTCAATTTGGGCTAGGAAAGGATTTTTTCCGCGACATTTATACAGTTGGGTTGTTTAACCCTGAGTAGATCAACCGCGAGTGAGGCTAGGTGTGATAAGTTTTGGTTCCCATTGGTGATGAGGTGTTTCTGGATGTCAATCGGTAGTGCCCGCAGGAAGGCGTTCCGTAGAATTTGATCGTCCTCGGAAGTCGGTCCTAGTTGAGCACGATGACGCTATAGAATCCTTAGGTGCTCCGACGGACGTCGGTCGCTCATGCCGTTAACGGAGAAAAGCGCATCAAAGTGAACTGATGATAGTTTTCTGCGACTCCGGATTATTGCTTGTTGGAGATCCGTGTACGGTGTTTCCTATTTGGTATTGAATTATTCTTGAAACTCCATGAGAATGGATGGTGGAAGGCTGGCAGTGACGTGAAGGAATTTCGTCGTTTCACTAGAGATCTTGGACAATTTGAAAACGGCCTCGACTTGTCGAAACTACATGTCCGCCGCATCGAAGTATTGGGTCAGTTTCGTAGAGACTTGGTTGGAATCGAGCGAACCAGTTCTGACACCATTGTAAATTTCATCCATCGATTATTGAAAGAACAATAAAACACGATTTTTGAAAGTTTTATTATTTGATAATTCGGATTATTAAAACAAGAATAGTTGTTTTAAAATTTTTTTAATAATTAAAAATAATATTTTTAATTTAAGTATACGCAGTTTACAATGTAGAACGCGGTATCTGTCGCTACTTGTTTGATTTTCGGTTGAATTAATGATAAAAACGGATAGGATATTTACAGTACCATCGAAAATTGAGTCCTCCTTGCAGTTTTCGCAGAGAGTTTTAAACACGTTCTTTTTTAGAATTAATCATTTTATCCCATTTCTCTCTTTTTTTCTGCTATTTTTTGCTTCTTTCGCTTTTGATTCTTTATTTTTCTTCTTGTGATTTCGAATTAAAACACAATTAAACTTAGTTTGAAAATAAGTAACAAAAAAAATAAAAAGAAAAAAAATAATAACTATTAGTTTAAATCAATTACATCAGTCAGTGTTAATAAACACATCGTGTAAAGCACGGTCTTTATAATCTTTCGTGTATCTGACTAAATAACTGACTATTGTTGTATTTTAATATCTTATCTATCCAATAAGAGACATTTAATTATCCTATTAAATGATTCTTTTTCCCACAATTCCACAAAAAATGTTCTTTATTAACACTTTTTCTAAATTAGTCATCCAATTTACTATTATGTAGTTACTCTAGTGAATGGTTTTGAAATTATTTAATTAATATTCCAAACAAAATTTGCGTAGGTCTTTTAGCACGGTTTAGAAAGTTTTCCTCAAGGTTTCACTTAGCAAAAGTCTAAAAACTGTCTACTAAAAGATTTATGAAGTAAATATTTTCCTTATCTAGGAGAGAAAAATAATTAATTATTCTAATAAACATATGTAATTAAAAGATTTTTATTTATTTGTAGTTTTTAAAGAGTAGCAGCAATTATCTGGTTATCCCCACATAGATTGTGTTCCGTTTAATAATAGTATATCTTAACAGGAGGGGTACAATTACGAAATGAGGACGGAACCGAACTTAAGATCAATCATTTAGCGTATGCAGATGGCATTTGTCTCATTGACAAAGACTATAATGTGTTAACAAGAAATCTACGTATTCTAAATGGAGTGTTCCAGAAACTGGGTCTAAAGATCAACTTAAAAAAGACCAAGATTATGAATCTAAATGGTGACTTGAAAATACAAACAGCAGGTTGCGAGATGATGTGTGGAATCGAATGGGTTACCGAGTTCTGTTACCTTGGATCAATAATATCTTCTTACCGAACTTGTGAGGCAGATATCAGAGAGAGAATAATGAAAGGGTAAGGCAAGCTACGAACTTTGATGCCTATCCTGAAGTATCCAAAACTAACGATCCGAAGCAAGAGAAAATTGATTGAGAGTTGTATACTACCTGTAGTGTACTATGGGTGTGAAAATTGGAGGACTACCGACACACTGGTAAAGAAACTGTAGAGCCTACACAATCATGGTACTAGAATAGTGTTGGGGATAAGGAAGGATCAGATGATCAGAATGGATACAATCACAATTGGGTTACCTCACCCAATGGACATTTTAGCTCAGAGACGACTCCCGTTCCACACTCTCTTAGCTACTGGCAATGGACCGATGATCCTGAAAAGAGTCATTGAATCCTCAATGACAGAGGGTAAGAAAATCTCAGGAAGAAAGAAGCAACAAATTAAAGAATGCCTAAGAGTCGACACGGAATGGCTTTTTGGAGAAAACGCTTCCTTTGATGATTTTATAATATTAATTCAGGAAGGCGCTCAACTCAAGATGAAAGATAGGATCGACTCAATAATATGCGAGAGGCGAATAATTGGGCGGAGATCAGAAGACATGCCAAAACTTATCAGACCGCGGATGAAACTGTTTCAATGTTCATACGAATCTTGTATCCGGGAATTCGCGGAGCAGACAGAATTAAATCGACACGAGAAACAAGATCATAGACCAAGAGTCCCTCAAGAAGAAGAGCCAGAGGGATTCAATTGTCATCTATGCAGAAAGAACTACAAAACCAAAAGATGGCTTATAAGACATTTCAAAACAGCGCACAAAATTGAAAATGTACAATTAGTCCAAATTTTTCCGAGCAGAACCAATCAGTCCAGACAATCAGAAGGGAATCAACCACTGAACGCGATACCAGAAGACAACGCAACTCAAGTACCAATCGTCGATCCGAATGCTGCTTCGATAGGAGAGTTAGAATCGAGTCCTTTAAAAACCCATCTGGACTACCGCCTTACAGACCTAACTGTGTGAGGAACCTTCAGATGCCCGTTTCGCGGATGTGTAAAGTCCACGTACACAGCCAAAGGGATGCAGAATCATGGGACTACAATCCATGACTGGTCGTTTCTGCTGGATTGCCAAAGCGTGCGCGGAAGCGAAAGGCTGACGTCCCTGTAGGAGGCCTATCGGAGAGCTTATAGACCTATTTGGTTAGGGTGGACCATCTAAAGAGCCTATAGGCTCAATACCATTCTTGAAAGAGATGGGAGGCCCAATATCTTAGCAGAATGTAATGAATATTATAAAAATTAAAATCTCGATTTTAATCTATTAAAATCAAATTTTAAACCTAGTTGATATTGTTACTGAGAATATCTAGCTCTATAAATCAAAACAACATTAATTATTAAATGAAATTACAACATAGAAACGAATATTTAATAATAGTTACAATTTAAAATGGAAAAATCTTTTTTGACGATTTGCAAAAGAAAAATAATTAACTTATTAAAATCATTTTTACTTTATAAATTAAGTGGTATATAACATATATAACATATCGAATTGGATAGCAAGTTTTAAGACTTCTGGTTTCTTTTTTTTATAATTCAAACTTGATAATACTGTAACAGTTTTGTAACTATAGGAATTATAAAGCGTGAGATGTTTCTTGTGTAATTCGGATATCGAGCGATGTTTCTCGAGTGTGATTATGATTATAGGTACAGTTATTTCACGCTCAAGACCAATTGTAATTCGAGTAAAATATAAAATAATATTTTATTTAATTCGTGTTTTAAATCGAAAGTCTATAGATATGTGGTAAATCTTTCTATTAATATCTTTAACCAAAATTATTTTGTAAATTAACACATCTAAAATAATTTTTGGGGTCAAATTCAAACACATGTTGGTAGTTTTTAAAGATGTTTTTCGAAGAATTTCGTTCCGTAATCTTAAGGTGTTAAATATACATTACTATCACATTTAGATTAGTTTAAAAAACAAAAATAAAGTAATAAGTTTAATTTAATCAATTAAGTGACAAACAATTTGAAAAAAGACCAAAGTAATCAGTCAATAAAACTCGATATATGACCACATTTTAATGAAATTAAAACAAAAAATAATTAATAATGTTGTTCCCTTATTGCATCATATCGATCGACTTCTTCCTTCACATTATATCTGTAATTCAATTTTTCATTACAACCAGATAAATCCAGTTCGCTATGTTACAAATTTAATTGATTATAATCCACCAATTAGAGAGGAACGGTTTAGCGACTCTGCCTTTACAACCATTAATATTATATTGTATTAAAAATAAAAACAAAGATTATTATCTTATTACAAATGATAAATTAGCATATAGTATTATATAAATAACCTTCCTATTTACTTCCATCGTGCATCAACTTTCTGTAGTAATGGCCATAGATTTTTAAAGTATAATCCACCCTTATATATATAATACTGAGTCATGTGAACGCTAATTTAATATTGTTAAAAAATAATTTTGTTCAAGCTTTTTTAATAAATCTATTATAGTACATGTTTCGGAATATTTTCTATTATCAGCAATTTTATAGTTACTAAGTGCATATTGAAAGAAAGCAGGATTGTCAACGATTTGATTCAATTGGATTCTTAAAAGCCTGTAAAAAAAGTGATTTCTAATGTGAAAAAGTTACGCAAATATGTTACGGAAATGCGCCATTCTTCTACATATCAGAATGAACTAAATACCTTTGAAGAAGTGTTTGATATTTGCACTTGTAAGTGTGTAAACCGTGGTATTAGATAGTGATCAAACTTCAGTTAACCGGCGAAAGTTACTCCTAAAAAATTTAGCTCTTGTTTAAACTAAAAAAAGTAACCATAATTTGTACATTGACCCAATTGATAAAGAGGAAACTAAAAGGCTGGAAAGACAAAAAATACGTTGCGAAAGTGGAGAGAAGTGTAAGCAGAGGCACGCCGAATCATACACTAGCATCATCATCGCAGACGTATTCAGAAGATAGTTATGAGATTCATTGTGATGAAGCTTATTCGAAATAATCTAGGAATACTCGAGGATAGTGGTAATTCTATCAGAAAGATTCCTCAACATGAGAGAACAGAAATCATAGCTCGTATCGTAGAAATTAGAGATAAACATAAACAATTACGTCGTGATCTTGAACAGTGTTTGGATGGCACTAAAAGAATTTGTAATTTGGAAAATAAAAGGACACGAACTTGGAGCATAAAGCGAAAACAAAGACTTCCTCCCAATTGAAATTTTAGAAGAAAGAGATTAAAGAAAAGTGTCACATCCAAGCAAATGTTGAATAATTCGGATATATTGGAAAAGAGTGGTTGTTCGCCTATGTCTGAACAAAGGGGGAAGAATGTTCAAAATGTAAATTAAAGAATTTATATATATATATATATATATATAGTCTTGTGAACGCAAGTTTAGTATTTCGAAAATATAATTTGATCAAAGCTTTTTTTATATAATTATTGGTCATGTTTCGATGTTTACATACATCATCATCAGAAATTTTCAGATGTTTAGTAAATGAATTTTGAATTGTTTGAATAATAAAATTTTAACAATTTAAAATTAAAATCAGATAATCCTTCAATCCACTAATCGGTCTCGATTTATTTAAGAGGAAGCTTTCAATTTGTGATGTCATGGAAACCACTTTGACACTAACTTTATTCTTGCCGATACTCTTCTTAAATGATTATAATTCTTCGGGATATGTTATTTTAAAATTTTTTGTTGTCTTCTATTTGTGAAAACATTGAAGAGCACAAACAAAGCAGTAAAATACGATATTCTTAAGGATTTAAAGCACTCAATAAGAGTATTTTCAAAAGTATAACCAGAAAAATAGAGGCAAGCTGTACGTGAGTTACCTCCATTCAATGCAAAAGTACAAACAAATATTAACGATCAGTTGATGATTTATAAATTTTGATCTACCGTTTCTAATTAATTTAATTTTAATTATTCTGATGAGTAATTTCCAAACACTTAATATATATTTTATTTTATTATTTGGAACTAACATTAATTCCTATTTTACAATCATCATTTAAAAATTACGACAACTTTTGTATAAAAGTAAAGAATTATTACTTTTGTACATTGGGGTGAACAGACTTATGAATCATACGATATAATCTATTATTTAAAATTAATCGAAAACTCTTAACAAATTAGTTGAGAATGACGTTTGAACAATGATTTTAGGATGACGAGATCTTAATAACAACGTTTCGCATGTATAATTTACATACTACACTCACTGGAGAGACTGTCCGTCATATTTACAAACTAGTCTAAGAGCCCCTTATAGAGAGGGTAAGAGTACTATTGTTAAATTCTGTGTAAGAATTTTTTTAAATTATTGCGAGAGTTTCGTGCGAAGCTTGCTTAATAAGATCTTGAGATCAACCAACTTGTTAAGAGATAGCGAATAAATAAACATACATCTTATATATATATATAAATTATTTGACTAATTTCAGAATATTTTTTACTTTTTGTAATTTATTTCTTAAAGATAAATTTAAGAAAAATACCGAATATAAAGAAAATTATTTCGTTAAAAAACAGTAGTAAATATTAAAATTAATTTTATTATTTAACAATTTATTTTTCAGTAAATAAACTTTAAAAAAAGATTATAATTTTTTATAAAAAAAACAAATAAACGCCATTTAAAATATATTTTTTGATAATATATTTCGACGATTTAACCGTCATCATCAGATGGCTGATTATGTTCTTTTTTATTGATTTTATATAAGAAATGAATGGTTATGCAATCACTTACGTAAGTCTATTCAAAAACTCTTAACAAATTAGTTGAGTGTTGTTTGAACATTGATTTTTGGATCGCATGATCTTATCAACAATGCTTCACATGACACTCTCTCAATAATTTTTAAAATGCTTGCACAAAATCTTAAAATCAATTATGCTCATTGTGAAGAATATTTTAAATTTGGAATGTTGAAATTGGTATGATGAATTTTGTATGTTGAGTTTAGTATTTGGAAATGTGTTTCTCCCACCCAGATGGAAAATTGATATTTTGGATGTTCACGATAAATAATTATTCGAGTATAATTTGCATTTGAAAGTACAGCATAAGATATTTTAAAAACTTTCATATTAAAAATTTAAATAAAGTAAATAGCTTTTAACTTAGTTTCAAATAAATAAATATTCTTTCTTTACACAAAATCATTTTTAAAATAAAATTAATATTTAGATACAATTATTACTAAAATTACAAAATTTGAACTTTAAAAATAAAATCTAAAAATAAAAAAAAAATAATGAATAATTTGTTCGAATAATTGTTTATTAAAAAACATTAACTAAAATTTAGAACGATGTCGAATTACGAAAGTTTTGCTGAGAGTTGTCCAAAAGGCAATTCTAATTGTATTGAAAATAAATGTTCGAAAACCCATGTTGGTGTTCTTAATACTCATATTACATTTACATGTTTTTATGTAATGTTGGTGTTCTTAATACTCATATTACCTTTACATGTTTTTATGCTCAGCAATATTACTCTTTCCCGCTTTTTTGACTGTGTTCTTGGAATCTTTTTTAGAGAAAACTGATACTGGTTTGTTCACCTTCATAAACAGTTTTTGTGAGTTTAAATATAAAAGGAATATGATCAAAGGTTTGTTATCCGCTCTTGGTCTCTTTCTTCTACGTTTTCAAAATCTATTAAAAGTTGAGCAAAACATTGAGCAAGTTATTGAATAATAACGGTTACTCTAAGTCCATCATAGACAGACTCACTAGTGAGACTGTAGATAATGTTCAAACATCAATGTTCAAACAGCACTCTCAACTAATTTGTTAAGAGTTTTCGATTAGACTTACGTAAGCGATTACATAATCATTCATTTCTTATATAAAAGCAATAAAAAAGAACATAATCAGCTATCTGATGATGACGGTTAAACCATCGAAATATATTATCACAAAATATATTTTTAAATGGCGTTTATTTATTTTTTCAGTAAATATTTGAAAATTAAAAAAAGTATTTTAAATTAACAAAAAATCTTTTAAAAATATTCATCTATTCTATTTTTTGAAATTATTTTCACAATAATATTTAAATCTGTTTCGAAATATTTCAATAAATCTTATTTCAAGAAATATATATATATATATATATATATATATATATATTTGCGATCATCCACTATCATTAATACATTTGATCTTATTGAAACCACTACCTAATTTAATTGTGTAATAAAATATTTTCTAAACTCATGGTTGGTAAATAAGCTGGTAATATAAAAAAACAGAACCATAATAAACTTTTTAAACACAAAAAAACAGACATTAAATCTTAACAATACTAATTTATATTTTAATCTAAATAATACAAAATAACTATTGCGTCATTCGCCGATCACACAAAAATTATTAACAAAATCCCAAGAAAAAGCAAACAATGTAAGAATTTAGGAATTCATGATAAATGATACTAATTATATGTCCATTTTAATCGTTGGAGGCCGTTAGCATCGGCCTCGTATTGCAAATGAATTTTAATCTAAATAATACAAAATAACTATTGCGTCATTCGCCGATCACACAAATATAATTAACAAAATCCCAAAACAAAGCAAACAATGTAAGAATCTAGGAATTCATGATAAATGATACTAATTATATGTCCATTTTAATCGTTGGAGGCCGTTAGCATCGGCCTCGTATTGCAAATGACGCGATGATTCGGGTAACACGAAGACGTTTACATTATCCATCTCAATAATTTCTCGCGCTGTAAATCGATTTATTTCATTCACACGACACATTTTCTATTCAAACAAACATGAAATACAATAATGATTAGATACTACCAACTTGAATTATTAGACGCCATTCGTTTGATAAATTATCTAGGACATGTCCATTTCGAATTTCCATCAATATTTTTGAATTGATTACTCCACCAAACTAAAGGCATAAGTGCTTTTATTAAAAAGTATCATGTATAATTATTTTTTCTACCTATTTGGTTTGTGATCAACGATAGAAGTCATAACTTAAATATTTATTAATATAACAATTAACTATTTTTCAAAAAAAATTGGAGGACGACGTTTACTTATTTTGCAGTAACCAAATGTAAAAATTGCTAAATATAAATATTTATATAAATACTTTCTGAGAAAATTTTTTTTCTGAACACTCTAATATATTTATATA
>MQRK01234207.1:16198-27318 GCA_001938485.1 Girardia tigrina
GCCCCACGTTTTTGGTTAGGTATAAAATTTCGCACATTTCTAGAAAAAAAATTATTTTCCTCTTTTTAGTGCATTGGTAATGCTTGAAAAACGTGGTTGTTTTTATAAAAAATTTTTTTATTAATAATATTATTTACAAATATTGATCGTTTCTCAGGTAAACCAAACCTCAAATTAACTGAAATAATAAACAAGTTTGTCCATTCCAAAAAAATCCACAATCATACTCATTTTTGAGAAAATAAAACCAAAATAACTACAGCAACATTAATAATAAGAAAAAAAAATAAAAGATCAATAAATTAATATTGCTTGGCAATATGAATTTTAAAAATTGCATTAAACAGAAATTGAATTATTGCAGACAAGCCAAATATTATTTTATCCTGATTATAAACATTTTTGCCGCACTGATTATTGTAATTTATATTTTTTTATTAGCGTTCGTAATTAAAAGTTATTTAGTGACTATTGTTATTTTTTTATTCTTATTTACTTGCAGCTAGATTAAACCAATTCTACAGAGGCATTTGGTTTAGTCTAGTTTGGTTTGTTTATCATATTTTTTAAGTAAAAATAGTGGATAGCTAAAAAAATTGTCTAATCCACTATTTTTACAAGTAGTGTCAGAACTAAAAGAACCACCCCTGCAATTATTTTCCTCTATTTATATATATATATATATATATATATATATACACACAGTTAACTAGAATCTAGTTAGAAACAGTTAAAGAAATTGAGTCAAGTGATCATTCTCCAAAAAAGGGATAAAAAAATATTAATACAGAGAATTTTTTTTTGCGATCAATTGACTTACTATCAAACTGTTTAAAATATATTGTGATAATTTCATTTGTAATACTTGGCAATTGTGATATTTTGTCTTGTGATGTTTTGTCCTAGAACCATTTTAATAATGTTGGTCCCCTTATTCAATTTTCTTCGGCTTTTGATCTGTTAGCAGATTTTCAATCGCTCAATGCGTGTGGCGTTACAATCTTTACATTATATTGCATCCAAAACCGAGAATAGGGTAGGAATGATTTATTAACAGTTATTTTTTTCGTAAAATGAATATTTGTATTCTGTAAGATTACGAAATAATTTTCCAGTTCATAATATTTTAAACCCATTTACTCCGGCCGTCCTCGTTTGAGGATGCTTGAAAAAATAAACATTCAATGACTTGATAAGAATGTTTATGAAATTTTTCAAGTTTTATCACGTCTATATAAACAAAGTAATGAATCAATAACCTTACTTTGCTTTAAATATGACTGGTTGAGATTTTTGTTTTTTGAAATGTTTTTGTGTCATTTTACATCATACCCTCTCTAGTTCCTGTTTCGGTGTTAAAGGGTAAATTAAATTTATAGTTCTCTGATCTAGTTTATAAATAAAAATACAAAGGGTTCTCAGCAAATTTTTATAAAGAAATTACATAAAATTACGATCAACTATATATTTTTCTTGTCTAAATTTTGATATTTAGACTGTTTAACATTGATAAAACTGATTTTAATTTGATATATAGGGAAAATCTATATACTTATTTATTATTATTAATTATTTCTCGCTTTATTTTTATAAATAATTTAATAAATATACTCAAATGAAACTTAATATTTTTTATTACCGTAATTCCTTCAAAGTCTATGACTACTTTTCAGCAAATTCGTAATTTATATAATGCTTGATAATAATTATATTTGTCATTTATTTGATTTTCATTGAACATTCTCTTTATGACCACCCAAAGCACTTTTTTTCATTTAAAAAGTGAGTGAAAGCTTCTTACAGAATCGACAGGTTTTTTCATTTACCAAATTAAAATTTTTTTATCGAAACGTTAATAGATTTTCTAAAATTGTAAAGTTTTAGCGATAATATAAATTTTAAAAGATTATAATAAAATTCTCCTCATTGAAAAAGTACAATATTTTTTTCTAAAATGTTGAGATAATTTTTCTTAAAACCTGTAAAAAATAATTCATAAAAAGTATAATAGTGCTGTTATTGGCCATGCCCGACTCAAAATTTCAAAGTTACGTCTTCTCAACAAATCACACATCGAGTTATCGTGTGGCTCCTCTTCTCAAAAATCAAAGGCTTAGATTAGATCGAATGTCGTGATTGACGGCGATAGAACGCCATGAAGATAAAATATCTGCCCAACAATAACGGCCATGAATCCTAAATGATCGTGTGAGGAATATTTTAAATAGTATGAATATGTGAATGTATTGATGCTGTATGTTGATTTGAGTATGTTGAATTTTGAATGGTGATTCTCCCACCCAGATTGAAATTGTTATTTTTTAAAATTTAAAGTGCTTGACTTTTCGAACAGAATTAAAATAATAATTTGATAAGGTTATATTTTTCAAATTAACAATTAAAATTAAGTTTCATATTTTTTAGGGACAAAAACATTTAATTAAATATAAATAAAATATATAAAATTTGAATTAAATTCATTTTTTTACAATTCGATAACATTTTTATTATTTTCTGTTTTTATTAACCCTTTATTTCTCAAATTATGAGATAAAATAAAATTATAATTCTTAAACTTAAATGTTATTTTTAATTACACTCCAAGCGTGAAAACATAAAATTAATTCATTCAAGTTTACCTAAATCAATATAAATATTCGCAATGTTGTTGTAGCACAACACTAAAATAAATAGCGGAATTTCTGTTGCTTAAAATTTCTCAGCTAAAAAACTTAATGTTGTTGTAAAACAGCACTGCGAGAGAAAGAGTTAAGAAATGGTTAAAATTATTATTCTTAATTAATATTTTTAGAAATTAAATACTTTAAAAGATTTTTAAAAATTGTTTGAATAATTATGATTAAAAATAGAAATAACAAAACCATTTAGAACGATGACAAATGGTGAAAGATCTTCGGAGAGTTGTAATGACTCCAAATGTGACAATAATAAAAATTCAAATGAAAATTGTCTCAAAGTTCTTAACAAATCGAGTGCTCTAGTGCAGTAACTCGATACGATGGCCGATCCGTATTTCTGTTAACACTTGCTATGGAAGAAATACAGTTGTAACAAGGCTCCTCGTCGTTCTCTTTAATCTCTAACATTCTGATAAAAACTCATAAGAAATTTCCGTCATAAGTCCGGCTACATCTCCGGTTCCGTTATGACAACTACATGCTCCGCGATGCTTCCCATTGCGCCACTTTAATAATTTTGTTAGACCGATTGTCGCTTGTCTTTACCACAAAATCAACTCCCCATGAATCTTTTTCCAACTCCGAATCTTACATTCCATAATTATGAGTATTTGATGAAAATCTCGAATTCATATTTTTGAGAGAGAGAATGAGAGAGGTTTAACACAAACGTAGAAAGACGAAGATTAATTAACGAAATTGTTTTCAATACTTTTTTTCAAAAATCAGATTATCAAAAAAATTTCGAATATTCCTTAAAAAGAAGAATTAAAACCAAAACAATGAGTAACATCGTGTACCTAGACAGGAACCCCCAAATGTGTTATTATGTTTCTGTTTCTTCAAAAAACACTTTCTAAATTTAATAGTGTAATATTGATCTCAACAATATTCGTGACACATAGAAAACAAAAAAAGAGAATATTTAGTCGTTGTTGCTAGAGGATAACTAAGGTCCTCTCTCTAAGGTCCTCTGATAACCCTAGTGATATGTTAATGGTTAACACAAACGTAATAAATATGGGTTTAAAATATTAAAATTAAAATATCTTTGGAATGAATACTGGGTTCAACGACCAAGTAGCTTAGGCTAATTGGTCCGGAGAAAAAGGTACGTTACACAGACAATAAAAAACCTAAATGCATATACTCGTTTATAATTATTTAATATAATTATATTTTTGTTTGATAATATTTAATAAAAGTATTAAATATAAAAAGCGTTTATCATTTTTTATGTAATGAAGGACGAAATATCATCTCGTAAATGTTGAGAAAAGTAATTAAATAATTCAATAAGTTTTGTTAGGCAATATGTGTACTGAATTGCAGTCAAATAAAACAATTTTACTCATTTGCGGACACTTTGTTCTAGCGGTAAATTTACTTTACGATTTCTAATTATTATGATTATGGTTATGATTATTATTTTGGTAGTCTCTGAGTTGCCCTAGAGAACTGGTGTGAAGATTGTATTGTTGGCCTTATTTTGTATAGATTTTATCACATTTGTTTAATTTATTAGATTTCGAATTTTCGATATTATTCTTTTTATTGAGGAATTCTGGATCAATCATCAACTTGTTTTCAATCAGATCAAAAGAAACGCTCAAAAACAAAGTCTGTATTGAAACTGCAAAGAAAAGAAACATTATTTCAAAATATTTTAACAGTTCTACTATAAATTCAAAAATTTAAAATCTTTTAAGTAACCTCAAAATTGGTTAAACAAATTTTGTATGAACTTTTTTGTCAAAAAAATACAACTCAAAATTATTGTCAATTATTTCAAAAAATTTACTTTAAAAATTTGACAATTGTATTAATAAATTCAATCGAAGTTCGAATAATCATTTCAACAAAAATTTCATGCTAAATTCGATGAATCTTTTCATCAAATTTCACTAAACATTCGATTATCAAAATTTTTAATTGTGATTGTTCTTTGACTCACAACAATCTGGTTGACTCAACAACTCGCTGGCTAATCAGAGCGAGCTAACCGACTCAAAATTTTCTCTCTGTCTATCTTAACACACTTTGCAAGATTACTCGGCATGTCAATCAACACATCAAACTAGAACAAATAAGTTTTTTTACGGGTTCGAATTAAATCAATTTTAACAATAATTTATTATTTTAAGTTAACAATTTTATTTAATTATTTAAAATTTTATATTATTTAAAATTTGTGATTTTTGATCTTCTGATAATTGAAGAAATGTGGTCAATTGTATGCGCTTTTTGCTTGTATCTAATCCCTTCAAGCATTCTTCGGTCTGTCTTCTGCATTCGGGTTGAACTTTCAGTTAATCTATAAATTGTAAAATAATAGAAATATCTGCGCTCTCCTTCTATAATTGTCTTTCCCACATCTCTAATAGACTTTCTGGCATTATTTTCACTAGCACAGAAATCCATTTACTCTAAATCATAGAATATGTTATTTTTTAATTTTTAAACTTACTTTTTCAATTATGTGATAATAACTTTCCATTTCTTTGATGTAATTGTTTGTAATTGGTCGGAATCGTCTGATTTCTTCCATCAATGTCGGATACATTCTGACCTCCACCCGTAGCTATCTTTTAATCTTCTAAAACAGTTTGGAGAGGATTTAAAATGAGAATTTTGTTATTTAAACATTAATTTTAAAATGCAAATTTATTAAGAATATAAAATCAAAATGAAAAGTTTAAGGTGTTTTATAAAGTATGTTTAACTTACTTTCACTCAGTTTTTTTAATCACTGATAAAATGAAACAATTGTCATACATGAATATCAACTCTGATGCAATAAGCAATCAGAGATCAGAATGTTTTTTTTCATCAAAATACTGCAACGTATTTTATTTTTAATAACGGTATTATTTACATAGAAGTTATTTAATTTTCTTGGATTTATTTTTGTAACTTAAGCATGGCACAGTGGACAAAGTCCCCTCTCTCAGAGTTAATCGAACAATGAAATTATTCTAGTTCAAAAAATTATTTTTGTTCAAAAAGATACGGTATATAATGAAGGTTTTATTTATAGTGAATGGTGCTTTTTTGACGAGGCAATGACATACATAGTGCCCGTCAACTACGGACCTGGTATTCGTATTATTGGCGGACACTATAGAAGATATACACATAATAAGAAGACTCTGGCACATGTCTTGACTGATTGTCTTATAGTACTGAGTTTAAAAAATAATGACATGACGAGGTCTTGCACTTTCTGTCGGAAAAGATTACACATTCCTCAAAAAAAGCTGATAGTGAGTGTTTGGTTGTCGGCCGCAGGTGTAATCCATTATGACTGTATGAAACCTAGTTCGCGATCATATCAGATGTTTACTGCGTTTGGTAAAACGGCTGACTTCAATCTTGCTAAACTAAAATGCAAATCACATACTGCACCTAATACCGTGACAAAATTATAGGAACTTGAGTTTGAACTTCTGCATCATCCTACATACTCTCCAGATTTAGCCCTATTTTTTTTCTCAATTTAAACAATTTTTTGATATGAAAAAAAAATTCAATTTCAAAGATTCCGTAAAAATTATTTTTCCAGAAATTTATAGATTCTCGAGCACCAACTTTTTATTCAAAGGACCTCAACAAGTTGTAGCTCAGATGAAACGAAGTTTTTTTGATAATATTGGTACGTACTATGATAAATGACATAAATGTTTGTATTGTTAAATTATCAATAAACTTTTGACTTTAGTTCTCTAAATTTCCTATTTGATAACCTAATACAATGAAAAAAAATTATTTTAATAATAGAAGTTGTTTTATTTTTTATGTTTTCAGATATTTGGGCTATGTCCCACAAGCGAAATTTGAAACTGGAAAGACATTTGGACAAGAAACACACGACGTAGCCCGTGTAAGAAAATATAAATTTAATTCTTTATAAAATAGCAAAACATTTCCATTGTAAGATATATTATTCAATTTATTATTTTAAATTTGATGCTATTTTCCATTATATATTTCACTGTTTTTTTAGTTTATTGAGTGGGATCGGTTTTATTCAACCTTTCGTCTACCAAAGTTTCAGTATCATATTGAAAGTTAAGAGATTTACTTTGAGAATAATATTGACAGAGTAGATGAATTGTACATGTAAATGGTACCTTTAAACTTCTTTTGAATTTTATATTTATTTAACCTTTTCGGCACTATTATGATATTTGATACGTATTCAAATACAAAATCTTTAAAATATGAATTATAGAATATCTAAAAACCATGGTGTAGTGATTTAGTAAAGCATAATTAAAATTTTTTTCAATCAAAATACTAAAAAAATATATTTGCTTGTGCACGCGGTTTTGAAATTTACCAAAAAATTTTCCTGAAATATTACTTAAAAAACTATTATCAAATTGTATAAAATGTAAAAAAATTATTGCTTTCAAGAAAAAAAATGTATTTGTTTGAACGAATTAAATGCACAATTATTCACGGATTTGAATTTTGTAATCATGGCGATGAATTTATTTCTGTCAAACCCGCTCACCTTACGGGTGAATTTAAAACAAATTATCAAGTTCGAGCAAGCACATATCCGTTCGGTCTGCGGTGCTTTGATCATGAACAGCGGCGATCCAAAATGCAGCGCGCGTGGGTTAGATGGCGGCCCTGTTCTACTACAAAATATGCCATCAAAAAACGGTAACTTGATTTTGATTGGAGTCGGTCCTCTCCGCTCATCTTGGCAGGAAAAACAGCGCGGTTCCAGGCGTGCTTCCGCGCGTTAAGCGCGGCTTCTCACGCCCCACGCTTTACATGGAAACTCTTTTTCTAATCACATTTTATTTAACATACAAGAACATGAATAAACATTCAGCGTGTTAAATGGATGCTCAATCGAAACAACTAGACTAAGAAAAACTTCACAAGAAAGCCACGAAAAACTCTTAATTTCGGTTTTTGTTTAAAATTTAGTTTTTGAATAAATTTAAGTTTGATAAGCAAAAAGAATTTTCTTATTTTTCGGACACTTTGTAAAGTTTTTTAAAGTTTCATTTGGATAAGCAAAAGGTTTCCATAATTTCCTGACATCCGGTGAATATTTTTACAAATAAGAAGTATATAAGGTATATTAAAACGTTGGTCCATATATTTTATTTTAATTTTTCAAAAATTGGTTATTAACAACATCAATATGATTTTTTGAACATTTATTAATATCGCAAACAGAATTGTCATAACAACAATTGTTCAAACCACTTTCGCTATTCGACATTTTTCTTGATTAATATATTTCCAAGTTTCTTCTTAATTTTTTAATTAATTTTTTTAATAATTCTATTATTACTGAAATTTATTATAATAATAATAATAATAATAGTTATTATTATTATTATTATTATTATTTGTTGATTAATTAAAATAATCGGATCAGTTGCCTAAATGATAAATATTATAACAAAATAAATAAACCATTAAATTTGAGCTTTTAACACTGTTTTTGTTTTACTTTCAACGAAAGTAGAACACATTTTAAAAATCCTCTCCATCTTCATCAAAGACATTTAAACCCCAACAAAATTTCGAGAGTAATATCGATTTTTTAAAATACCTTTTAATTTAGAAAAAACATCATTTTCTTTTAATAAAAATCTCATTGAAATTAATTTTTCTGTGTAAAAAATAATTTCTGAAGAATTTATAAATTCTTTTTCGAAAATTATTTTTATTGTTTTAAATTTTTTAATGAATATGTTGTAATCAAAATCACATCCTCGACATTCTTTTTATAAAGTCGAAATATTTGTTTGGATGTTTTTTCATCTTTTTTTCCTAAGGATCTCAGCCGTGGGTGCATCCAATTATACTCAAGCTTTGCCACCTGCTCTCTATTTGCAGCTACCCTACCCAAATCTTCCATGTTTAATCCGATCCATTCTTTTAAGTTGTATTCTCATTGCCTCTGATCCTCTATTGGTATTTCTCCTTCCACTCTTCTCTGAATCACAACCGTCTCTAGTACTTTTTTTATTTGATATCTATTGAATTTTTCTTTGCTCTCTTGTTGGCCTCTTCTATTTATTTCTATCGTTCAACTAGGCCTCCTCCCCACGGTAACAGCACATGAATTTGGATAGAATTCATGCGACTCTTACCTGTGATTATGACTCATAGAGTCTATAAGGAGCTGAGTCGGTTGTATCATTAGGTGTCACCCCTCAACTGATCATGGGCGCCGCCTTTCGACGTTTCCACGATCCCGCTCAGATAGCATTGCCTTTCAAAGAGGTGGATTGCAGGTCCTCGCCCTCCGTACTGTGTTGGTCAGCACCCCAACAAGGCAAGCTTCGGACACTTTAGCCTAGAGAAGAGAGCTCTAGTTTCCTAGGAACACCACGTGGAGATATGTCCGACTGGCTTAACACAGGTTACCAAGTAACAGGTCCCCATCGTTCAAGTGGGCCGCTCATCTCTTTCGAATGGTATTGAGCCACTAGGCTCTTTAGAGGGTCCACCCAAACTAAAGAGTGCTAGCTGCCCCCCGATAGGCCTCCTACGGGGACGGAGTGCTTCAGTCTCCGAAATTTCTTGGGCTTCCCTGTTGCAAACGACCAATTATGAATTGTGGTACCATGATTGAGCATCCCTTTGGCTGTATTGGTGGACTTGGTACAGCCGCGAAAGGGACATTTGAACTTTCCCTCGCATTTGGATCTGCGATCCTAAAAGACAAATGTGTATCTTCAGGATTAGTCGTTTGCTCCACCACCATTGAAATAGTCGGAGTGACTGTTGCTGGCTGAAAATTGGTCGTTTGAATAAGTGTGGGTTCTTCGTCTCTGTCTGGATTGTCGCTTCTTCTGTTGGATTGCACTGATGATTCTGTCGGATGTTCATTGATATTCTCCCTCACTTCTATTCGATGATCTTTACGCAGATGCCTAGTGAACAATCCTTTCGTTTTGTAACCTTATCGTTCAAGTAATATTTCTATCACTCTTCTCCAGACAAAGCCGTTTGTTTTCTTTTCTGAAGAGTGCGTATTTTGAAAATTATACACATCGAACATGAATTATTTTTGACAAATTAATTTGTAACACAATGATCATTAAGTATTTGTGATAAAGTGTAGATTTTTTCTTGTGTTCCCTGACTAATGCTCTGACGGCAAATGAGCCCCGACATGGGCGAGCAAAAGAAATTTAATAATTACGAAATTCATTAATAAATATAAATTTACGGACATTAATTCGTTAATACTAAAAATATTTTTGAAATATAAATTTTAATTTGATTTCGAATTAGCATTTATGAATGCATTGTCTTATGTGTTTCTGAATGTTATGATATTTTGTTGTCTATTTCATCTTGGACAATCTTTTGTTCTCCCAAATACACAACGAAGGCTTATCTAACATTTATCATAATGATGAATACGTTAAATTATATACAAAAATGTTAATTGTACTAAGCTTTGTTTCTTCAAAATATGTTAGATTAATTTTTGATGACTTGAACGACAGAGGATCCCACTGTCTCGAACATAATTATAATTATTAAGAAAATAAAAATATTGATATCTTGAGACGAAGTTGACATCATCACTTACTGTTTATTTACTTGTCGAATATGCGATAAAGTGATGCTGAAGGTTTTCCTCGATCTTGTAACTTAGTTGAGGGTTGACATAGTGCATTTCAGTCACCTGTTGCTTGTCATCATCCTATAATTTACCACTTGGTCGATGATTTCCCTTGGAAACAGGACTTGACAGAGAAGACTATAAGTCGTATATTTAGTGCAATTTTTGGTCAAACAGTCAGCAAATCTAAGTAAGTTCAATTATCTGAACGTCTTGCTGCACTTATTCCTACTTATAAAGGACGTGAATTTAAGAATTATTTGCACTCAGGGGCTTTCAATATTGACATTTAGATGGTGTCGTTTGAATAATTGGTTTTTTGTTAATTGATAATAAATTTGTGTTTTTTTAATTTTTTGTTCAATAAATATTAAATTTTTAAAACTTTAATCATTTATTACATAATTTATTTTTAAGCATTTATCGTCCAAGTATTTGTTGGGTCTCGTTCTTCTTGTTAGAAGGAAAATTGGCCAATTTTCTGAATATTTAAACAAACTTTATTATTTATTAATTTTGTATAATTATTAAATTATTACATAATAATGAACTATTTCTGTTAAATCTTATAATAATTTATAATACTATTAATGGAAAGGTATCATGCTTCAATATTATTCTTATCTCAGCAGTATATTATGAATTCAAATATCATGTATATTACATTTGATGCATTATAATACATTATAATAGATTATAATACATATAATACATTACATTCACATCATATAAATCTCTGTCACATCTCTTATAAATAAAATAATTTTGTTTTGTACGGTAATAATATATTGCTAAAATAATACGAAAAT
>MQRK01234208.1:9597-36356 GCA_001938485.1 Girardia tigrina
CATTCATGGAAGCAAGGTTATGTTGTGCATTTGGTGGGATCAGAAAGGTGTACTGTACTATGAGCTGCTGAATTCGAATGAAACTGTTAATGCAGAACGTTACCAACAACAGTTAATGACATTGAACGATGCATTGAAGGAAAAACGTCCTATTCCAACCAACAAACAGCGCACAGTGATTTTGCTCCATGACAATGCTCGGCCACATGTCGCAAAACAAGTAAAAAAACACGTTGGAAGCACTGCCTATTCACCAGATTGTGCCCCATCAGATTATCATCTGTTACGATCAATGCAAAGTGCTCTTCGGGACCAGCACTTCAGAAACCATGAACATATAAAAAATGGCTGGAACAATGGATCGCATCAAAAGACCAAAACTTTTTTTTCGATGGAATTCATAATTTTCCTGAAAGATGGTCGAAAGTCATAATTAACGATGGAAAATATTTTGATTAGAATAAAACTTATTATGTCATATAAATAAACTTGTCTGTTCTGCAAAAAATCCAAAAAACTAATTTATACACCTAATATTCCAAATGAATTATTTATTCTGTGTGTAATAAGTACAATCTTCGCACGAACCAAGAAATGGTTAAACACTCACAAACAATAGTTTTTAAAATTATATTGAAACATTTGTAAGTATTTTATGTTATTCCTCATATTCCCCAAATCTGAGTTGGATTGAAGTATACTGAGCATTATAAGAATAAGAGATAAATATAAAATTTGAATCATATTTTAGGATATTCTTGTTAGGAGACAATAATGCAACTTGAGAAACTAATTGTTATGATAAGTTTGGTGTACAAATTGCTTAATAAGAGATATATTTGTCTTGATGACAAACTAAAAAGGATCTGCTAGAAGGATTTGAATTTCATTGAAAAATAAAAAAACATCAAACATAACAAAGAGTGAATTACAACGTTATTCAATCGATCCAAAATTGATTTAATGCTTATAAAAATGTAAAACTGTTTGAAAAAGCTTGACTGCAAAAATATTAAAAAGATGCTTAGAAATAAAATAAAAAGCTTATATAACAACCATTTAAATTTCTTTGAAGATAATTATTAAATTTTACTATAATTATTCGCAAAAGATAATGAAAGAAGCTACACAATAAAAAACTGCAATTAAATTATTTGAAAATTCAATAAATTCTATAAGTTAATGAATTTTTTAATACTTTTTGATACAAAAAATAATAATATCAAACTGTCTCTTGTGAATTCCCTGTTTAATAAATTCAAGTTCACCATAGATTGATCAATTGTTCTATTATGCTTTTCAACTTGTTCTACATGCAGTATCTATGATGACATCTAGTTGTTAATAAGTCTTAGGAGCTAAAATTGCTATCTCAAATGTATTCATTAATAATATTTTTATCTTTAAAACATACATAAAAATCATTATTAAATCATAATTCTGGATCAGTTTTTCGTAAAACAAGATTTAATCCAGTATACCACAAATAATGATGTTTGCACAACAAAATTACGCGGAAACTTTTAAAGTCTTTAATATTTACCTTTAATTTGCTTAAATTTTTTTGCTCAAATACAAAAGTACTTATAATTCGTACTAATGTACTAATGATTTTTGTTTTATGAAAATAAGTCAAATGGACTCATTTTTACTTGCTTAAATAAAATTGTTCTTGAGCTCACAATGTCAATATAATATATAGTATATATAGGGTATTCCAAAAGTAATGGGAGGATGTTTGTTTTAATCTATCTGCATAAAGGCATTTTATTTTGCGGAAATTCATATTTACATTTTAACACTGACTATTCCCATTTATTTATAGATGACTTCCTCTTGAGGAGAGAATTAAAATGGTACTCCTCTACGCACCATTCCAGAAATTATGAAGAGGTACGAAGACAGTGGCATTTTCATTTTGCTAACTCACCTCCTAAATTTACGACGATCAAGGCAGTGTTTAACGATTTCAGAAGACTGGAAGCGTTGAAGATCTCCCCAGTTCAGGGCGCCCAGCTACATCTACAAGACTTGAACGGCTCGAACAAGTTCAAAAATTGGTCACCACAATCCTTCAACGTCTGTCTCTCGTGGGGTAGCCGCTCTTGAATTGCCACCAACGAGCTACCACACATGCTTGTGAAAATTGATCTTAAGCCCTACCACAATACGTGCCAATGCTCAGCGATTGCGAGTTTGATAGACGAAAAGAGCTTTCCAAAACGATTGTGGAGAGATTCGACGCCGACACTCACTTAATTAACCACATAATTGGGACAGACGAATCTTCATTTCACATATCTGACAAGTTCTTCGTTGTAATTCTACTGTTGTAATTCAACTATTTCACACTTTTCTAAGAGAATATAAATACTTGGAATTGGTGAAAGAAATTGAAAAATGTTTGATTTTTAAAGACTCGATAATAAAAAATATTAAAACTTAATATTTTTTATATAATTTGGTTTATAATGAGTAATTTTTCTTGCAATATATCTTAGTTATAAAGTTTTCGGAAAAACAAATTGTGATATCAAATCCGATTCATGTTCAAAAATTTTTTCTCGTTCTTAATACAAAAATGTTTTGGATTTCACAATACGAATAACGTGGAATCCCTTTGCAACAGTTTGTAATAAAATTAGAAAATTAATCAAATGTAGAAAAATAATTAAGCGATTTAAAGGAACTTGAAGACAAAAAATCTTCCTCATACAACTAAATATCAAGTGTTGATAAAACAAGACCTTCTTTAAATCTCTCTTGTAGATCATATAGAAATAAAAAAAATCCTTTAATTGTTCTAAACATTCTATAAAATGAAGCGACTCCAAGGAAGAAGTACAGCATATTATGTATAATTTTGACTCTGATGACATTTGACAAATACTTTCAATGCACATTGACTTGAATTAACAATTAATAAACAGTGACCAGTCATAATATTGACAAAAACAAAACAGAATTTTTATAAAGGTCATGTGAAAAACTAAATATTTGTTTAAAGACGCGATTCTATTTTTTCCTAGCAAAATTCCTCAACCTTGATAATCTTTTATGTAGAAACTATTGTAAAAAATAGGAACATAAAAGTCTACAAAAATGTCGTCGACACAAAAACTCTGATACCTAAATTAATCGTACAAAAGACAATATGATTGATTCATTAATTTCAATAATAAATATTATTTTATAGAAATATGTTGAAAATTAAAGTTTAATTCGAATGATAATCTAAAATAATAACACTGACATTTTAAAAAATCAAAAATTCACCAACAAATTCCAGCGCTACGTGACGGCAATTAATAATTAATCTACATAGTTTCAATTATTATGACAGTGATTTTATAGATAAAATAAGAAATCTGGAGGAGCCCAAAATTGCTGAGTTCCATATTCATAGGAGGATAAATATCCTTGCAATTTAAAGCTTGCAATTTTAGAAACATATTTAGAAATAAATGATTATTCTAATTAACAAAAATATGATATTATTTATAACATTGAACGATAAGAAAACAACATTATAATTAGGGAAGTAATTAGTGCATATGTTTAGACTTTTCACAAATAATCCTTGTTTAATATTGAATAGAATGAACGTATATATTGAGATTCATAATAGATTATTAATAACTAAGTTAAAGATGTTTATTTTTAAACGCATTCATTCACTTTAATTATTTTATTTTGATTATTAAAAATAAAAATAGCTACTTGGACAAGAAAACAAATTTAGGTTGTAAAGTGAGTGAATTATTGTTCTCACTCAATATGTATGAAGCCATCTGTCGAACTTGGCGTTGAAACGTGTTCTTGGAAGCCGATTCATAATCTTTTAATACTCTCCTAATTTCTTCACATGCTGCGCGTGGATTTTTATCAGAGACTTACAAATGTCTTCATCTTCATATGCAAAGGTGGCATTTACGCTTTCAAGATTTAAAATTTCCAGATTTAAAAGGACGAAATTTAACACTTGCAAATTTATCTAGTACAAGGATTTGTGTCAAATGACCGAATTCCCGAATCCCAAAAGACCGAAATTAATTATTATGAAATTTATTATTTTAAAATACAATAAATTTAAAATTAGTAGTTTTGAGAAGTATTTTACATGTTTTGTATGTCGCTATATGTAGTATTATGTTATTTAAAAAACCGTTACTAGATTATTTACGTGGAATAGCTCTCTTTTTCGCTCTTTAAATAAAAGTTTTAATCTTTGTTTTTTTTGAAAATTTCTATTTTCTATTATTCTTTTTTTTCATTTATACTAGAGATTTTTGATTTAAATTGGAGATTTTCGATTTCGATTTGTACTTTTTCAGAATTGAAACTTTTAATATAAATTCGGAAATATTTTTTTTATAATTTTTAATAATAATTTTTAATAATAATTTTTATAATTTTTTTTATTTATTTATTTTTTTTATATATGGGTAATAAAAATACTGTCTATATTGCCATTATTATTTAATTATTTATTTAAAAAAACATAAAACTAGAAATATCTTTCAAAATTAGGAAAAAATGATTACAAAAATTTAAAAAAATATGTAAGTAGAGAAATTAAAAATATTAAAATAAATTTTATACATAGATAATTATATATGACTAGTAAAAGATAATAAAAAAATAAACATCTTTTTAAAATAAAAATCTCATTTTAATTTCAATTGAAAATGAAAAAAATCTCATTTTATAATAAAAAATTTCAATTTATTTATAATTTTATCAAACATGTAAAATACTTCTCAAAACAACTAAATTTAAATTTATTGTAATTTAAAATAATAAATTTCGGTTTTTGGGGAATCGATTATTTGACAGGATCCCCTATTACAGAATCTTTACTACAAATATTTCGTCTTTTCCCTGCAGCTTCAGAAATGATTTTAAATCAGATTTGTATCAATAAAGCAAAACAGTAAAAAATTTAAACTTGAATGCGTTATTTCAGGTGAAAAATAATGAATTCGGGCTTTAATTTAAACCTTTTTTCCTTAAAACAAATAAGACAAAAACTTTCGATAACTATAAAGTTAACAGCAAATTAGTGTGATTCCAATTTTAAATGTAGTGACAGGAAAACCATTGATTAATTATTTTATAAAATTATACATTTTTTATATCTATTAGACAGTTAAATTTATCTATATTCACCCTCTATAATTTCAAAATTTGACAATTTCAAGCTTTTTTCGTAAAAAGTCACATGTTTTTATATATGAAAAATTTTGAATAATTTGATCATATGATTTTTCCAATCAATCAGATCATATCAAAGCATGGTCCATATTAAAAACTGCAATATTTCACCGAATGATTCACTTAATTTGACAGATGACAGGCTCTGAGGATCGAATCAAAGACATTGGATGAAAAAATGACACAATCATGGAAATGCAGAAAATATAGATGAAGGTCTTGTAAATGAATCATTACTTATTTTGCAAAACTTAATAAGGCAATTGGATGCTTATAATTTTGATGAAATATTCGTTTACTACCGACTAGAGTCTGGCAGAACATTACAGAGAATTTCGTTAATTAATCTAATGATTATTTAAATAAATCAAGGGGGATTATTGTGTATTTGTATTTACATTGTAAGAAGTAAAAAATACAGTACAAAATACAAAAACAAATTACAAGAACGACAAAGAAAAAATTGATTTTCTATTCAATATTTCAGATACTCTCTCCGGGAAAGATCTGTAATATTCGTTCAGATTTCCTGTAACCATTGTAATTGCCGTACAAATATTTCTGTACAGTTCAATTTGTTATAAGCTCTTGGTCTAATGGTGTTTAAATTAGATTTAATAGTACCAAACCGATTTTCAATTGAATTTATATCTGGAGAATAAGGTAGCAAGTATAAACACTCAAGATTAAAGGAATTAAATAATTGTTTCACTACTTGACAAGGATGGAAACGTACGTTATCCATAATTGTTAAAGGAGATCTGACAAATATTTCCCTTTCAAAACATTCATTAATGAAAATAGTAAAAATATTACCATTGTTAGGATCATCAATCAATTTAAAATTTTCCAAACCATTAATTGATATAATGGCGCACATTGATATATTTCGGCATTTTGAATTTGGTTGATATGTAAAAGTATTTTTATTACTAGCTGCATATCCATAATTACATGCAGATGTGTGAAGGTTAAATCCTGACTCGTCTAAAAATAATAAATTTCTGTTTGAATAACTAATTATTCTACTACAGAAATCAATTCTTTTTTTAATATTTTCTCTGTAGTTGCAGTAATAGCTTTTTTCTTTAATCTTTTTCTCTTTAGGTCTGCTGCTTTTACCTATCTGTAAAGTTGTGCTAAAGAATTGGCTTGGTGAGCTTTTCTTTCAAAGAAACTTGTGTTAAAGAGTTATCATTTCAAATAATATATCTGATTTCCGCTTGCAAATCTACTTTATTTTTCACTTTTCTTCCAGGTCTTTTTATACAAATCAGTGAACCTCGCTTCAGATGGAGAATTTTCGATCTTTTGAATGGCTTTTGTTATCGTCGAATATACAAGATTGGTTAGCAAAGCAAGTTCCTTTGGTGACTTATGCTTGTACAACCTCTATATTTGCTCAAATACTTCTTCATTGAAACATATTCTTGGTTTTCTAGTTGTTTGTTCCATCATACAAGATTTTTATTTTTACTAAAAAATACACACACACATATATATATATATATATAATCACCATTGATTTATTTATTTAATCATTAGAATTGTTTCTGAAATCATTAGATTAATTAATGAAATCCTCTGTAGAATCCAAGAGAATATTTTGCTAAGAAAGAGAGTGAATAAATTTAGCTTCATGTAAAAATACAATGGTAACAGTAATATATGAGCCAATAATCATAGACAATATTACTATTTAGAAAGTGAATTACACTGAATTATGGGAATCTGTATTGTAAATCGATGTAATTTGATATCATAAGCATAATAAGCATTCGGTTTATGAAAAAAAACGATGAATAATAAGTACATTTAATTAATTAACTGTACTATCCTTATATCTCATATTAAAATGATAAAATTGTTTAATTTATAATATAAAATATTATAAATATATACAGTATGATTCATGAGTCTGTTCACCCCCCTTATTTTTTGAGAAAAAGATCAAATTTTTAACAAAACATTTATTTCATGGAACTTTCAATACTTAGTTGAATGTCCTTTAATGTCCTTTATCATTTTTAATCGCCTAGGCATGGATTCAACAAGACTTTTACAATAGTCTTTTGATAGTTCGTACCATATTTTTGAACAGTCACCCACAGCTGTTCTGACGATGTGCACCTTATCGTCTGTAATTTCCTTTTTAAAAGTTCTCATACATTTTCGATAGGATTTGCGTCTAGTGAATTGCCTGGCCATGGTAAAAGGTCAACTTCCTTCTTTTTTAAAGATCTTTCAAGATCTTGCTGAAAAATGAATTGTTGTTTGGGAAATACCAAGCCCTTTCCAATAATATCAATGTCATGTATTATAGTTTCCTGGTACATTTGAGCATTCATTGAAACTTCTACTTTCTAAGAAGACCTACCCCGTTTGCCGAAAAGCAAACCCAGACATGAACTTTGGCTCCTTGGCTCATGGTTTCATGGATGTTTCCGAGTTTGAGCCTTTCATTTCTAATTCGCCTGATCCAACGTCTACCACGATGATTATAACATTGGAAAATGCATTCATCGCTCAATATAACAGAATACCAAGTTTCTTTATCCCAATTTTGATATAATCAAGCCAACTGCATTCTTCTTTGTCTCTGTTTAGCGGTAAGGAAAGGTTTCTTTACATCTTTGAATGTCCGTATTCCATATTTATGTAAAATCCTTTCGACTGTCCACTTACTTATGGTTATTGAGGAAGAAGAATTAAATATTCTTGTAATATTTAACGTGGAAATATCATTGTTTAAACGACTTATGCGTTTAATCAGTCTTTCTGATCTGGCGCTTAGTTTATGAGGTCTACCTCCACGTGGCTGATCTTTCACTTCTCCAGTTTTTAAATAATTCGCCCATATTTTTTGCATTCCACGTTTTGAAATATTTCTATTATATCTTGTAAATAGTTCGACCTTTATTTGATTCCATGTACTTCCTGCATTTTTAAGCTCAACAATCATTCCACGCTCAAATTCACTAAATACTCTTGACATTTAATTTATCTAAAATTTTAAAAAATAAGTCATTAATGAAAATTTCAATATTTATCATATAAATTCAAATGTGTAGCATAAAAAAATTATATATTTTATATTATAAATTTTTAGTTAGAAAATAAGTAATCAAAATATGAGATGGTGAACAGACTTATGAATCATACTATATATATATATATATATATATCACCAATATCTCAAAATTATTATAGTAAATACGTTTTGGTCTTCATTATTATAAAATAATTGAAATTTTTAAAATAAACACTACAAAATATGAGAAATCTAACTTTTTATAATCAGTATATAAATGCACAATTGTATTAAGACCGATATCTGGTATCTCCTCAGATTCCATATTGATGGGGGTATCATTTTTTGAATTTGTGTCTATTAACATTTTTTCTCCGTTAACAATCAAAACTTTACCGCGAAGAAAAATTTGAAGAATTTGGATAATGATATTTAACTCCAGTTGAGTAGCATCCATTATTTCTTTGATGGAATACGAAAGACTTTTGTTGAAAAGTAATAAAATAGCAATTTGATAAGTGGAAACCTGAAGACATTTTTAAGTAGAAGTATCAACATAAATCAAAAACTTGGAATATGTAAGTTTTTTTAGTGTAGTTAGTGACGACTTCACCGCGTCCTAAATTAAAGCACCAACTGAGTTTCCTTCCCGTATGTGCGGTATTAAAGAATTCAATAAATGACTGATAACAGGGAACCAACTGAATTTTGAAAATAACAATTTAAATATCAAAGTAATAAATAGAAAGTAGTGTAATAAATATTAGAGCTATAAAAATTGAGATTTGTTTTTACTTTCATTTCTGTATAGAATTCATCTATGGTATAAAAACTGATATTCTAAATATATCATTAATCAAGGTTATTTTTATGGTGTCGAGCTTTTTAAAGTCTTTTAGTCAGTTAATAATCAAATTCGAAACAATATTCACAGGAAACGATTTTATTGGAGAAATATTGAATTATAGTTACAACAAACAAATTTACAGAAACTAATTATTGAATTTTATAATCTTAGAATTTTCGGTGTGGTCTAAGACAGCCGAAAAATACATTAACAATATAATTTTCCTGTAATATAAATTAATTAATTGTTGAACTTAAAGATATTAATAAAAATTTTATTGGAAGGTCGCAAGTGCAAATAAAATTTTAAAGACTTTGCAGCTTGTTGGTTTATATTTATGAAAGTTATAGTTCCATACATCATAAAAATTATTGAAATTTTGAATGATCAAATCTTTCTTTCAGTAACATAACATCGATAATGTTGAAATAAATGAAAGATCAGGAAGGTCTCTAAAAATTACTGATGGAAATTGATTGCTTTGAAGAAACTGTTCTCCAATTTGTTAAAATCCTCAAACGAAACTTGATTGTACCGGTAAATTTTCGCCATGAACCATTCAATTGTGTATTATAAAATTATGTGCAAGGTTTATTCTTTAATTTTAAGCTATGAAATGTTTGAAGGACGATTTCAAAACTTTTTTTAGTGATGTTATGTTTCTGATTATATAAAACTTAGATTGTGTAACAGTCGCGCTATTCATTTCTGACAGATCGTCGTACATAAGCAATTACAATTCATAAAAAATGCTTTATAAAAACATTTGACAAAGTTAATTAAAACTATAATAACACTCATCCATTAAAAAATATATTTCAAGACAATATATTTCGACGGATCTACCGTCATCTTCAGGTCACTAATTAATAATCAATTCACCTGTATATAAATACAAAAATGATGATTATGTAATCGATTGCATGAAATCATGCTAATCAAAAATTCTCAATAAGCTGGTAGAGACTGCCGATTGAACATTGATTTTAGGGCAACGTGACCCAATTAACAATGTTTCACATGCCACTTTCCCAATAACTGTCAAAATGCTTACACAGAATTTTGAAATTATCAAAATTAACATCACATTTACATTTTTCCTATGTTCTGCAATATTACTCTTACTCTATTTTCGACCATGTTCTTGAATTCGTTTACAGAGATGGCGGGCAGTCTCTACAATGTATGTGGCATCGCACCCATTACATTTATATTCATAAACAATATCAGAACAAAGTGTTAAAGGTGTAATAGATTTATTTTTGAATTTTGAATTTTATGAGATCGTGATATAATTTTTAAATTTAATTCATTGTTAGTTGCTTTTAACAATGCATTTTTATAGTTTTTAAATCCTTCAGAATAAGGTAGATTGTTAATTTTGATGAAAATCAATAATGCCATTCAAAAAACTAAATCTTATTGTCACAATATATTTCGGTGGATTATCAGCCATCTTCAGGCTTAATTAAAAGCAAATTATTTATTAGGTTATCGCTTTACAAAAAAGCGATTAAATATTGTGAAGATACTTATTTGTACATTAATGGATGGATTAAGTGATTTAATCAATAATGCCTCACAAGACTCTCTCCCAATAATTTTTAAAATTACTGCAAAATTATTTGTTCTCACATCCGATCCACAAACTTTCATATGTCCAACAATATTACTACCATTAACCATTCGCCCATGCTTCTAAATCCGTTTACAGAGATGACGAGAAGTCTCTCCAATGTATGTGGCGTTGCATCCATTACAAGAAAATTGATAAACCAGATTGGAACATAAACTCAAAGGAGTACGAGATTTATTGCTAAACATACTTGGAATTTTGTAAGATTTAGATTTTAAATTTTTATTATCAATTGATTTTAAAATAGACGACATTCTTTTTATAGCCTTCTGAATGAGGAACAATTAGCCTATATCCAATATTAGTCTCCATTGGATACGTTATTAGGTTTTCGTCCTTGTCCCGGAGTTCTTTATTAATTAATTTATCTACTGTCTTCTTAGTTATTCTCTAAAAATGATTTTTCAATAACCATTTTTATGAAAAAGTTATATTAGTTTATCTATTTTCACATCAGCTTTTTCATATGTAAGACTAAGACCAACATCTGAATAACTTTTTATCATACTTCCTTTACACTTAGGTGCACGAAAACTTTTAGTAATAGTATATAAGCCTGTATCAGTTTTCTTAATATAAATCGAGTCCCAAAAGTCCGAATTCCCAAAGGACCGAAATTAATTATTATAAAATACAATTAATTTAAAATTAGTTGTTTTAAGGTTAATGTTAAATGTTATGTATGTTGTATCGTATTATGTTTTCTTTCATTTTAAATTGAGAATTTTAACCAAAAACCTAAAATGGGAAATCATTCAGGGATCCTAATCCTGAATGCAAGAAAAAATTAATTAATAGAGAAAAAAGAATAATTTCAGTAGTTAGCAATGGTGGAAACAAATCGATACTAGATTATTTGCGTGGAATAGCACATAATTTTTCTCTAAATAAAAATTTTTATCTTATCTTATTTTTATCTTAGATGAATTAATAGCGTTTAGCTAAATGAAATGGAGCAATAACAGGTCTGTGATTCCCTGAGATGTCCGGAGCTGCACGCGCCCTACAATCGCAATAACAGCGAGTTTTATTCCTATCTAGAAATGGCTGGGTAACCTCTTGAAACACTGTCGTGTCAGGAAATGTGGATTGAAATTATCCCACTTGAAAGAGGAATTCCTAGTAAGTACAAGTTACTAACTTGTGCTGATTACGTCCAAGCCCTTTGTACATACCGTCCGTCACTACTACCGATTGAATGGTTTAGTGAGATTGTTGGATTTTAGTCTAAGAAATCAGAACATTTCTATGACCGGGAAGACACTCAAACTTGATCATTTAGAGGACGTAAAAGTCGTGACAAAGTTTCCGTAGGTGAACCTGCGGAAGGATCATTATTAGTTCTGATCAAATAAATCGATTATGGATAAAAAGTAAACTAAATCGTGTTTACTAAAAATGCAATGATATTGTATTGGCTTGTACGATCTGGAATCATTCTTCTCAAGCTCAAAAACGAAAACAATAGAATGAAGGGAATTCAAATAATATAAAAAACGGCAACATATAAGCATCACGGTCTTTAAAAACAAGATAAATATTCCGGTTTATTTCTTATTTTAATCAATTCGCTGATTTATATTAAGTAAATTGTTTCTTATTTTATTTAAATGTAATAACCGAACCTGAAAATGTATATTTTATTTATCCTAGTAATAACTCATATTTATAAAGACTTATTCCATATTTAATTTAATAACTTTTATTCTTTTTCAACTTTAAGGATATAGAAAAATATAAATTTCCTTTTTTTATTGTAAAAATCCTAATTATGAAATTTTATTCAACATTTAGTTTTAAATTTCATTAATTTTAAAAGTAAATTTTTTTTCTTTTAGAACAATTTCAAACTCAGTATTTTGATCATCGAATTATTCGAAATGAAAAGTAATAATAATAAAACAGTATTAAAGACTTTATTATAAATTATTAAAATCTATTATAACACGTTAATGGTCAGGGATATGCATGTTTGATCACATGCGACTGATTGTCGTGTTTGCGCTAACCGTTGGTGGCCGGGGGTAAGGCAAGCAAATTACGTTTTCGTCAACCATATGTGGTCTATAGCACATCTCCATTCTTATATATATTTATTTATATATTGAAGCGCAACTATAACTTTACGTTAAGTTACTAATTAGTTGAACATAAAAAAAATAAAATTTTGTTGGCTGGTCGCAAGCGCAGATGATACATTAAAAGTTTCCATTTATCTTATCGGTTGATGTTGATGCATTAGATAAATCATATGAATAAAAATGACTGAATTTCTGAATGACCAAATGTTTATTTGTAATAGAACTCAACGATTATGTCCTCAACAGGGCCAACTGGTGGAAATGCTTACATTTCGATTTGCCAAAAGTTGAGTGTTGCATAGAAATTGTGACTAGAGGAGGAACCTATTGACGATAATAGCATAAAAATAGAATAACAGATTATTGCAAGAGGTGATTAATAATCGGAATTAGGAAATATTTGAACGTAGTGCAAGTACATGATGGGAGTCGATGATATATCCATATCAGACCAGAGGACACACACAGACATATATGTACGCATGCGCACATACAAGAACACAAACACGAGTGTACACACTCGTTCACATGATCATTACAAGGTAAATATTTCATGCAATGTGTGACAAATGTTTTCATCACAATATCAGACTTATATATACCGATAAATACATATTTTTAAATCGTTTAATAAAATTAATTATGCCAAATAAATTATTATTATTACCTCTTGTGGTAATGTGAATTTCTCCTGGGCCGTATAGGGCCAGGAATTTGAGCTGAGAACCATTACGTTAAGGTCAACTGAAAATTAAGAGTATTATCAATAATTTTACTAAAACTTAAATAAAAATAAAACCATAAAACTAATGATAATATAATATGAATAAAAAGATACAAATTTTAAAATACACAAAAATAATAATAAGTTAAATTATTTGATTTATTGGAATTCCGTCTCAGTTTAGCCGTGGATATAGAATGGTAACACGAAATGACATGATACCATAATGTGTCCTGGGTCATCCAGACACCATTTTTAGTAATCAGAAAATGGTTACTTTCACTGGTTCAGCAATAGAAAACTATTGTCATAAACAAAAGATAGCATAAAATTTGCATTATAAGTGAAAAAATACTTTTCGAATTTAGATAAGAATAAGAAAACCAATTTGACAATAAAGTAAGTAAAGAGCAATTAACTGAATATTTTATAAATAATGAGAGTTAGAAAGATATAATTTTGAAACGTGAAAGAAAAAAGTTCAAACATTTACAGAAACAATCAAAATATAAGCGAAACGTATTAATTTTGAATGGAAAATGTCATTAAAACAGACAGATTATAAATATATAGTGACCTATTGTATATCGGTAAATAACTTAGCAATAAATAATTTATTAAAAGTGAATTAGTATCATTATTAAAATATTTTCCCTTCAAAAGTCGTTAAACAAAATTGTTATTTAAGAACAACCTAGCCTTTAGATCAGTGGTTCTTAGTACTTTTATATAATGAACTCCTTCAAAATGTATTTTCAAAGACAGTCTCCTCGATATGTACAATAAAAGAAATTAAAAATGCGTTAATTACAAAACAAATATTTTTCTTAACAGACATTAAATTTTACAGAGATGATGGTTATGAGCTCTGTTTCTAATAAAATTCACGATTTAATAAAGATTTATAATATTTCTTTTCAACTAACTGGAAGTATTTTCAGATACATGTCAATAAAGGAATGAGAAACGAGAACTTTAGGATATGTTGGACACCTGAAATAGGATTAAGAACAACTGATTTAGATGAACTACTTAATTATGAATTATTCAAATTCGTAAGAGACAGCGCCATTTAAGTACAGATTTGTATTGTTATTAACAGGTTTCAAAAATATTATTCGGTTTTCTTTGATTGCTACATATCTTGGCTATTGAACACATCAATAAAAAATAATTCAAATTATTGATAACCTGTTTTAATAATCCGTATATTAAAAACTAGAAAATGCAGAAATTCGAACAATTATGAAGTACTATGTGGAACCTCATTAACAGAAACCATGCGAAATATCAAATGCGTATTTGGATACAGTTCAAATCACAACATTCATAAAAAGAAGTTGATGGTGAGTGTTAGGTGGTCTGCCACAAGTGTAATCCATTATGACTTCACGAAAGCTGGTTCGTCTACCATAGCAGATATCTATTACAACCAACTGGAAGATATGATGCGAAAACTCAAAGAAAAACAGTCGCGTTTGGTCAACAGATAGACTCTCATCTTGCTCCCTGACAATGTGAAACTACAAACTGCACTTAAGACCATTGAAAAAACAACATGAACTTGTATTAAAACTTCTGAATCATCCTCTATACATACCATACCTAACCCCAACTACCATTTCTTGCTCAATTTAAACAACTCTTGTATAGGAAAAAATTTAATTCCGAAAATGTCATAAAAATGACCTTGCAAGAATTTATAGACTCTCACCCACAAAATTTTTATACAAATGGTCTCAACAAGTGTATCGATAATATGGGTACATACATTGATGAATAACATAAATATTTTTATTGGTAAATTATCAATAAACTTTGACTTTCGTTGTACAAAATTCATAATTAAGACTTAATAAATAGGATTTATTAGAATCATTTTGAACAGATAATGTTAAATATCTCCGATTAAAAAAAATTAAATCCCAATTCTCCGTCTCGTTTGATCACTATTTTCCATCTTTCCGGTTTCGCAAATCCACGTTTGAAGAAACAGACTGGCGTTTGGTCTAAAAATTGCTCATTCCATATTGATACTACTTCCTAGTTTGAAAATGTGACCAAAAAGATGTTTCAATATGAGGTGATGGTTCTTTTTAGTTTGATCGCACTATTTACCAGCTAAACGCATAACAAATTTTGGATTGGTGAGCTTCGAGTGGTGTTGACAGATCATGCAGTGGTAGGTTCCTGGTAGGGTTGCCAGTTGAAACTTCGAAGAATACCGGACAAAATTTAAAAATAAAACAACAAAATTTTATTTTCCATATATTTTTATTTATTATTTTTGGTTCTTTTTTATATTTTTCATTCTGCGATGTAGCTTTTACCAGTTTTTTATTTTTAGAAAATATTTCTCTTATATTTTGGCATGTATAAGGAATATTAAAGAAGATACAAAGTTCACTTTTAAGTAAATTCAACGACATTCGATTACGTTCGTTGGTCCATAGATTTCCCATCACACTAAAAATCCTTTTTAGTAATCCATTTAGGAATGTTTATTTGTACTTCAAAACTTTGAGCGACCAAAAAAATAAAAAAATACGAATACCTCATATTTGAAGATTGTGGAAATAAGCTTCGGGAGAAATACCGTCAAATATAAGTCCGGTTTTTATAATTTTTTTATACCGAACAACCAGTTGAATTAACGGACTGTCCGGTTCAAAACCGGACATCTGGCAACCCTAGTTCCTGGGTCTTGTGCAAATCATATACATTTTATTTACACCATAACTCAACTAGTCTCGTTTGATTACTTTTATTTATTTTTATTGATTCTGTTAAATTATAAATATTTTTTATTTAATTAATATTTTTAAAAAAATTCACATTAAAAAATTAAGACAAAAATCATTAATTACTCATCTCATCGTGATAAATTCCAATCAAAATAACAATAAAAGATGATCAAAAATTATAATTTCTGCGTGAGTAAACCTATGACAACCGTTTCTCAAACCAATGCAAATTTTTGATTAATCAATAGTGTTGAGTTGATTTTGCAATTGTTTATTTGCAAAATTTATTAAATGACATGCTTCCCGTAAAGAGATACTTTTAGTTCCATAATTCAAATTAATTGTTTTGCTACAGCTTTTAATTTCTTTCGAATTATTTTCTAAATATTTTCTTTTCTTCGAAATATTTTCTTTATTGGTCTTTATTAGTGAGGAGTGGGCGCCACTTCGTCTATGTGAGACCTGGGCTGGCCCGATCGTCGTAAATCGATCCTGGGAATTGGATCGAGAGAAACTGCTGAAAAAAAGTAATAGCCTACTGGTTTCGGATGGCGTTGGAATATAGTGGGGGCTGCCATCTTGCCCGACAGCTCCGGAATGATGTCGATGCGATTTGAGGTCCGGTGAGTTGTCGAACAGCTTTGTGAGAAAATCGAAACAGTTTTCGACGCATAAATCCTCTAATGAGCTGATATGCATTTTGGAGATATGAAAGAAAGAGAGAGATATAGGTAGATGTAAACAGAGGTTGTGGTAGAAAAAAACTTCAAGTAGAAAATGCCAGAATGAGATAAAAAGAAAATAATCGAAAAATATTGAAAATGTTTATTGCCGTTAAAAAGATTCGAATAATCCACCGGAAATAAAATTTATTTACATGGTTAAAACAAAATTAATTTAGTTAATTCTTTTTTTTATTAATTTCCGACATTTACGTTCTAATGTTGTCGATTCACTCCATTTTTTAAATTAAATTTCGTATTTTTTTGCACATTTTTTTGTTAGTTTTGATAAAATTGAATTAGTTGATTAATAATTAATTTAGTTAAAATTAAATTAATAGTTAAATTAATAAATTGTGGTCACTACAATTAGCCTTGATCAATTAACCATCCTATTCATCCGTAAAAATTAGCTTTCCATCCGCAATGAATCAAACATCGAGTTTAACGCGTGGTTATGAGTTCCTTTGAATAATGACCCAAACTTTTTGTCCTTCAACTTTACATAAGGGAAACACTCTTCATCATACATGACAATCTGGAAAAGAAATATTGATGCTGCTGCATAACAGATTAATAGTGCGCAAACAAAGATGCAGAAATTGATGATTTTTGTGCCTTTCATTGAGAAGATAAGGTACATGTTTCAATCTTTTGGGCTTTTCCATTTTCTCAAGATATCAAGAAACTGTTGTGTGCTCAATATATATAGTCTGTATAAGCACTCCGGTTGATTGATGCAGATCATCGTAAACCGATTTGTTCACAATAGTCTTTATTAAAGCCGCTAGATCGGTCTGACAACGAATCATTCTGGTAGCTTCTGCAGCGTTTAATTTAAATTCAAATGGAAAAGGAAGATTCCAAAAATGTTCATTTTGTCTACTTAGAACTACATTTTAATGAGGGCAATGAAAGTGAAAATGCGATTTAAATTATTCAAATATATAATTCATTTGAAAGAATAAATTTGGTTAATTTAAGTAAGGTTAATTTAATTTAACGATCAAAACCTATAAAGTTGGTCCGTTTTCATTGCAAAATATAAAACCACACATAATAAATAAAATCACACATATTTCTAAAAGAATCTGATTAGTTTTGTTCTTTACAGTCCCAAAAGTATAAATAAATATAAAAGTAATTAAATAAAATTATTTTTTCTTAATTTCTTTATAAGATAAGTGATTTTAATCTAAATTCTAAAAATTCTAAATTCTTAAATCGAGTATAAATTAAAATAATAAATCATATATATAAAGTCAGACAATCAAATCAATATTAAATGAACTGTCTTACTGTTGCCTGATTTGTTCTGCGCGCTGTTGAGGAATTTTGCATTCAAATCTCTGCTGGTTGACTTGTCACTAAACATTCTTTGCAATTTCGCAGTATACTCGTATCCACATGATTCTTTCAATCTAGAAATCATGGCAGCCTCAATGTCTTCAGATATTGATAAATCATTTATCAATCTTCTAGCTAACATTTTTGAATAAAACCCTTGGAAAACGTCTTTATCTTCAATATATTTAAATACTGTCATCTAAATCAATAAATAAATAAAATATTTCTAATAAGAAATTCGAATATAATATTTTGATAAAACTTCAACATCTAATATAAAAACAATTACCAACAGTTTATATAATACTGAATGATTCACAGAAATGAATTAACACATTCATTCCCACGAGCGATTTAATTAAGAATAAATAAGTAGAAAGCAATATATTTATTAAATTAGAAAAAAATATAATTGAAATAGTCACATTTAGTAGCGTTTATGCCATTTTTATTATCCAAAATTTCAAGTCATATTTATTGCAAAACTTTATTAATGACAATAATACACATATATAAACAAATTTAAATCATTTCGCCAAAATCCATTTATTAAATTTTTCTATCAATTTAATTTGTAAAATTTAACTTATAATTGTCTTACAAGTTGCAGATTTCTTGAGTCGCAGATATTGCTATTAGGCCTTTATTCCAATAATGTCATAACAAGACATGAATTACTGTTTTTCTACAAACATTCTAAAATGTAAAAAATAGGCGAATGAAGTTGAAAGATTTAACTTTTAAGGTGTAGTTTAATTCACCTTTTTATTGGCTTGAAATTGATACCAAATGTTGCATATAAATGTTAGACTTATGATCAAGTAAAACAAAAACTTTAATTCGCTAAAAAACATGAATAACTTTTGATTCAACCTGGTATTTGTTTAAAAAGACAAATTATAAAATTATTTTTTTTAAATTATAAAAATTTTTTATAAACTTTTATCATAAAACTATTAAATTTTAATTTACCACAAGCCTTTACTTTAAAAAATTATTTAAAAATATTTTAAATTTTAATCTGTTTATTATTTATTTAAAAATTCTTATTTCAAAACTTTTATTCAAATATATCAACTGTCATGAATGTAAACCTTTTTTATTTTAATATACATATTTAATTTTTCTTGGTTTTCCTTTAAAGATCATAATTTTAAAACCTTTTTGTATTTATTAATTTTTTTAAAACTTTCAAATTTAAAAAAAAATCAAACATCATTTTGGCGAAGAGCAAATTTTAACTAACTCCTCATAGTCACAAATTTATATAAAGCTGTATTGATTATCAAACTTTCTTTACGGCTATAATGACTTTTCATATGAAAATTCGTAATTTATTTTTATTCGATTAGTTAAACTTATTTTTACAGAGCTACGAGTAATTCTGTGGGCTAAATTGTTACGAATTGATAACAAGATTTTTAAAAGTGATTTTATTTCTATTTACAATATTTGTCTTTTTAAATAAATACCAGGTTGAGTCAAAAGATATTCATGTTTTTTAGTGAAGTCTAACATTTATATGCAACATTTTGTATCATTTTAAAGCCAATAAAAAGGTGAATTAAACTACACTTTAAAAGTTAAATCTTCATTCCCCTACATTTTAGAATGATTGAAGAAAAACAGTGATTCGTGTCATTACGATATTATTGGAATAAAGGCCTAATAGCAACAGCTGTGACTCAAAAAATCTGCAATGTATAAGTCAAAGATGTGCTTAAGGAAAATACAGCTCAGCTGTGGTTTCATCATTTACACCAGTGAGATACCAATCGTGAAGATCAGGAACTTTCTGGTCGACCATCAGTGATAAACAAAGAGGCGTATCATGTCTTGGTGGAGCAGAAGCATGTACTAGCACCCGCAGGCTGTCCGAGGAGCTCGACCATTCTTAAAGCACCATCGTTCGTCGTCTGCTTAACTTGGGTTTTGTAAATAAAAATCTACTCCGAGTTTCCCATTAATTGACAAATATCCAAGCCCAGTGTCGAATTGATCTTTACCGTGAACTACTCAATAACTCTAGAGACAGCCGTTTTTGAACCGAATTATTACAGGAGATGAAAAGTGGATTTTCTTCCGTAACTCTAGTGGAGGTAAGCAATGGCTTCAGCATAATCAGCCAACTCAGCAAGGTCGCATCGAAATAAGGTTATGTTGTGTGTTTGGTGGAATTAAGGACCTGTGTATTGGGAACTTGTTCCTGATGATCAAGCCATCGATGGTAACGTTTATGCTGCACAATTACAGTGATTTCATGTTGCTTTGAGAACTCGCTATCCAGGATTTTTGAATGGAGGTATAGCAATCTTACAGCATGACAATGCTCCAGTTTATACATCACGAAGGGTGACGCAGAAAATTCAGGAACTGTAATCGATGTCATTCACCACCAAGAGTATATCCCGGACCTTGAATCCTTCTGATTATCATAAATTTCGGTCTGTTTCACACTTTTTACAAGGGAGATACTTTGGTTCAGAGAAAGAGGTCAACACTGCAATCGCCGAATTTTTAACCTCCAAGATTAATGCATGGTATCGCCATGGGATTGAGCAATAGGCATAAAAATGGCTTCGAGTCATTGAACATGATGGAACTTATTTCAAGGAATAATATAATCAGTGTCGTAAAAATTTGAATAAATATTATATTAGCATAACAACATGAATAATTTTTTACTCAATTTAGTATAATATTTTTCGGCTCTGTATTATTTATTACTTATTTATAAATTTTTTAAAATTTTTAAAGTTTAGACTAATGAGAAATAACTTGAAATATATTTTGTAACGTAATGGTAACCAAATATATAATGACCTTAAAAATATATTACATATTTATTTATTTTATTATTCTGCAAGTGTTATACTAAATGTATCGATCCAAATCATAATATTAGTAATATAGATGATGAAACAAGGGTGTCTTCGATCAAATGTTGCTATTGGTCAAAATTTTATGACATCTTTTTACAAGATTAATTTTATTAATTGTTAATTATTATAAAAATAAATATATCTGATTATAGTTAATTGATTCAATAAAAGCAAATAGATGGACAAAATAAATTATCTATTGGCATTTATAAAATCAAATTATGTTGCAAGACTATTGAAAATTTAGACTAAAATTTAGACTAAACTAAAAATTGATTTAGTTTTTATGAAATATCGCACTTTTTTAAAATAAGAATAAATATTCATAATAATTATCAGTATCACTGCAAAATAAACATTCGATTTGCTGCAGAATAGAATGGCAACTGTGTTGACATCGAATACAGGAAAAATATAGTATTTATCTGTCGGACTATTGTAGTTGATGCTTCTAAGGTGCTATTGATAATGAGAAATCTTTCAAATTATGTCTTATATTTACAAGATGGTTTTCAGACTGTTGGATTTATAAAAAATATAATTAAACTAATTACAATCCACTTAATCAGTTTTCAAGCGGTATACTTCATTCACCTTAAATTATTATTATAATCACAAATTTATTTGGTACAAAAGGTATTTTTAAGAATTCATTTTACAATTATTTCTAAGATTTATTAGAAATATATTGTATCGTTAGAAATCTCGTCGAGAAAATTTACCATCTAAAGGGATGCAATATATTTCAATACTTTCTTTCACTGCTGGTTTTATAAAATTTGCTATTGCTAATAACTTTTCAAGTTAAATTTATAATAGAAATTCATCGCGATTTTTTAATCTGCTTTATTCTTTATTTCTTACATTAACAGAGCACTTGTTTATCCATCGGGCGTTAATAATTATTAACCAATTACAGAAAATTCTCAGAACTTTATGATTCCGGTACACGTAATTTTCCTTGTTATTATTATTATACAATTATCCATTATAAATAAGAAACAATAAACTCCAAGAGTTTGTTATAATTTAATAATTGTAATAAATTTATAAAAAATGAACGACAATTATACTAAAAATTATTTGACTTTTTGTTTTCTCTAAAATAATATTTCTTCGTTTCAATATTAGTCAGCAGTATATAATCGTAGAAAATGAATTTCATATTCAAAAATTTTATTTTAATATTATGTAAAGGCTACTAAAAATTCTATTTAAACGCAATAATTTTTTTTCTGTATTTGATGTAGGCCGAAATGAAATGTTTAACACTTGCAATTGCAATTTATATATGTATACAGTAAGTAACCATGATAAGTAATATAATAAGTAGTAATTGAGGTCTTGGATTTTATTCGAGGAACATTACGATGAATAATTGTTATCATTTCGGTGGCCATTTGATTTTGATTTTTGAATAAACTTATTTTTTGTTGTAAATAAAGAATTGTTTTTGGTAAATGGAATTGTTAAATATCAATTCTAGGATTAAAAAATTATTTATTTTAAATTGAAAATTGGAATTTAAGGACGAAATTAAATAATTGTAGTTTTATGATTTTGGTGAATAAATAAACTGTTGCAAGTTTAATTGGAATTCACTAATAATAACGAAAATTGGAGTTCTAATGGATCAGCAAATTTGAGTAAATTGAATATGGATTGAAGACTGATTTTATGGGAGAAATAAAATGCAAATTTTACTACTATTCAAAGAAACTTTTATTAATAATAAACGAATAATGAGGAATTCAAGTGATTTAAATATTAAATAGATAAATCTAATTAGATATATATATATATATGAGCATGTCTTTTCTTGAGAACTTTCATCCAATGCTACTTGATGGTATGCTTTGCCTTAATCTATACTGGAAAAATTCTGGAGCCACCCAGAGCATCCATTAACATTTGGCTGTCTGGCATTGGAAAAGAAACATTCTTTGATGCATCATTCAATTTTCTGAAATCTAAACAAATTCGAATACCTCCATCTTTCTTTGGCGTAATGACTAACGGGGAGTTACATTCATTTTTACATTTTCGAATTATTCCTGCCTTTTCTAATCCTTTCAAAAATCCTTCGATTTGACCTTCTGAATGAATCGATTGCCTTCTTGGATTCAGAAAAATCGATTTACCTTCTGTTTCAATTTTATGGACCACAATATCCGTAAATCCCAAATCGTATTCATGTATCATGAAAACATCATCATATCGTTTCATGAGGTCTTCCAGTCGTTTGTTTTGCTCTTGCAGTTCCATATCTTTCTCCACTATCACAACTGACTTCTTGGTAGTCTTTTCAAGTTTGATTCCGAATTTATGTATAGATGACGTGAAGTCTCTCAAATGTATGTGGCGTTGCATCCATTACAAGAAAACCAGATTTTTATCCACTTTTTCAAAAGTTCATTCAAAATTTCTTCATCGCTGAGTTTCCTAAAATTTTCAATTGTTTTCCGAACCCTTAATTCGAATGTTAAGAATCATTCATTCTCACCTTGACAAATTTGGCTTAGTTTGGCTTAGTCTGGAACCAATTCTTGGATTCCACATCTGACATTGGTTTCTTACCCTCTTCTGTTGCATTCCCCCAACGAATTTTTGCTAAGTCTATGAACAAATAGTTACACATTTCCGAGAATTTTAACCCAAAAAAATTCTGAGCATTGGCATATGTCTCTATACAATATTTGACCTTCTTCAGAATCTACTCCATTGTACTCCTTAATTTTCTTCTCGAGAGTTTCCTTAAAGATTGATGGCAGTTCTAGTTTAGAAAGCCTCAAAACTTTTATTGGAACACCAGTTAAATCTCCAGGTTTCACTTCAGGATTCATAATATTAATAAGTAGAATATATTTAATATTTACAATTTTTTAGAATACTTAAACAAATTAATAATCACAACTTACTTATACAGTATTTGTTAGTAATTTTTTAATGCTATATATTTATATTCATATCAATACAAAGAATTATATGAATATCAAAGGTATTTTATTGTTATAAGGAGGTAATTAATTTTGGTTCGCTGATCAAAATTTAAATATTTTTAAGAAAAGATTATTTTGAATTAAAATCAAATTGAATATTTTAAAAATTAATTAGAATTAATTAAGTATTTTAAATTTGAATTTAAAGATATTATTTATAAATTTATTTTGAATTAAAATAGTATTTTAATAGAAAAAAATTAGTGATCAAAACAGATAACAAATAAAACAGTATTTTAAAATAATTTAAATCCGATTTAAAAAAATTATTAATATTTGTAAAAATGTATTTTCAAATTTTAAATTAATTTAATGATATGATTAAAAAATTTAATATTTTAAAAAAATTTTAAAGTATTTTTAACATTTCTCAAATAATAAAAATATTAAAAATGGTTTTTTTTAAAAACAACGCAAAATTAAAAAAAATAACATAAGATTTCAGTTGAAAAACAATTTTATTATAAAAAAAACCTTTTAAAAGGATTAAAGTAACAAAAACAAATTTTAAGATTAAATATTTTTAAAACATTAAATATATTTTAAGTCATTTTGATAATTTTTTTCATTTAAAAATTTAAAGGTTGAATGTTATTTTTGATTGGATGGATGAAAAATTATTTGAAAATCAAGATCAGCGGATTAATTATTAATTAAGAAAATAGTTATGTGTTTGAATTTTGTTTGATAATAAAGATAATTTGAGTAAAATGACTTCTGGTAATGATGTTAAAAATACTGCTCACAATTATTATTATATTTAATTGATAATTGATTGATACTGTGTGAAAATTCCGTCAACCGAAATAAATAAAAAACAATCTTAATACTTTACTGAAATAAATCAATAAAAGCAACTTCATTTCGATTTTAGAGCTGTTTAAAATATATGGAATATTAAGACTTTTTTAGCTCAAGAATTAAAATTAAAAGAAAAACTTAGAAATTTAAAATATTAAAAATGAAATAAATTTCTAGTGTATCGTGAATTATTGACGTACTAATCTTGTATAGATCAAGTTGCATTAAATGAATTATATTAAAGATTTATTATTGGAAATCTGATCCGCCAGTATAGCATAGCGCAACGACTGTCCTTAGGCCGTTTGACAAAATATATTAATGAAATTGGGAATATTTTACAGAACAATCTATAGCAATTATTAAGAACACTAATATGGTTTTCCGATAATTTTATTATCATAATTTGAATTGTCTTTAGGGCGATTCTCAACAAAACTTTCATAAGTAGACATCGAACAAATTGATAATATTGAATTGTTTTAAAATATTTATTCGGACAAAGATTTCCATTTTATTTAATTAAATTATTTTTATTTATTAATGATTATTTCAAATTTTTTAGAAATATATTATTTTTATATATTCGATTATTATATTTTACTGAACAAATAGTAATTTAATCATTTTCATTTATTAATAATCTCTAAAATTAAAAAGTTATTTTAATAATTTTTATTCAACAAACTTTATTTAATCGGTTTTCAATTTTAATTTATACTAAACCTACTTTTATATTTATATTTAACCTATACCTCAATCACTATTTAATGGTTAAAACTTTATAGCACAACAACTATTACTTACATTCTGATTGTACGTGTTGTGTTCCACTAAATCACAAAAAAATCCAGCTGTTGCAATATTTTCATTGACAGCCTTCCAGAGCACTTTTGATCTTTCACATTAAAATCACCATTGTTAAACTGTATTACCCATCAACGCAAGTGCTCTCACTAACAGCATCACTTCCAAGTGCTGCATTCATCTCTTTACATATAGTGGGGTGATTCAAATTACGTTTCCAGCAGTAATATATCATAATTCGAATATCACGTTGACTCAAATTCATTTTAATGTAATGAAAATACAACTTTCAAACAATATTGCAAAATAATATTTATTTCCTATGAGGAGGTAATTAATTTTTGTTCGCTGTTCAGAATTTAAATAGTTTTTAAAAAAGGTTATTTTTAATTAAAATCAAATTGCAAATTTTAAAAATTAATTAAGTATCTTAGATTTGAATTTAAAAAACATTAATTAAAAAACTCTCTTTATTAAAAAATTTTATTAATATTTGCAAATTTTCTAATTTTGAATTAATTTAATGATATGATTAAAAGATTAAATATTTAAAAATGAAAGATTTAATATTAAATATAACGTATTTTCAAAATTTCTAAAATAATAAAATATTAAAAATGGTTATTAAAAAAAACAAAACTTAAAAAACAGCATATAAGATTTCAGTAGAAAAAACAAAATTATAAAAACAGTATAAAAAGATTAAAGTAAAAAAAAATTTAAACATTAAAAATTTTTATATATGTAAAATCATTTTGATAAATATTATTGTTTAAAAATTTTAAAAATTTGAATGTTGTTTGGACTTTGTAAGTAGCGTTTATGCCACTTTCATTATTATCATATTCTTGAGCCATGATTTAACACCACAAAAATTTATTAATATAACAATTCACATTTCTAAAACAAATTTTCCTGTTAATT
>MQRK01234211.1:0-10267 GCA_001938485.1 Girardia tigrina
ATCATTTTTAATTTTAAAATATTGAATAAGCATATTAACATAAAAATATTTTACCCTTTAAATTAAAAAATAATAAATTATTCAGGCGAGATAAAAATTTAAATTAACCCCTCATACTCGGATTTGAATAAATTTTTGTCATTTGAAAAAAATTTTTACCGAATTTGATTATTTTTATCATTTGAAATTTTACTGTCGCGAACAGTGTTTTCAATTAAAATAAGTTTTTTTGGAGTGTTGAAAATCGTTGAACTGAATTTGATAACTGTTATTTATTTATTCAAATTTTGAAGCTTTTGCCGTTGTTGATTAAATTTTGTTTTTGACTAAGTCGAATCTTGTAAAAGAAAAGATAAATACAAAAAAGGTATTTTTTGAACCTCCAAATCAAAAAGGACATCAAATGAGAAAAAAATCGAAATGGGCTTAGCTCACTGACTACGAGATTCAATCGAAAATTTCAATGCTGGTGACTGGTACCACCGTCGGGTTCGCAGATCAACTAGAAGATCGGACGGATCAACAACTTTAAAATTAAATTAATATATTTTAATCAATAAATATATAATAATATTTTAATCATAAGTTAATATATTTAAAATAAATTAAAATATTTTTGAAAATAATTTAAAATTATTTTGTAATTTAAATTTGTTATAATAATTAAAGGATTAAAAATAGAATTGAAATATATCAATCACGAACAATGTCTAGGTACAAAAGTTTTGTAGAGAAGTGCTCTGGAGGCGATTCGGGTGGTGATGTCAATAAATGTATTAATAGTTATATTATTGTTCTTAATAGGGCTATCCAAGAATTATAATCGAAACAGTTACATTACTCCTAAATCTTTTTAGAAACATTTTATGCTTACTGAAAAGATGTAATTCATAACATTTGAAAACCTCTTCTAGGAAGCACTTTTGGCACAGATGAAAATCAATGGCTTGTTGTTATTTAAACTATTATAATTGACATATATAAAATTTATAAATTTTATATTTCAATCTCCCAAACATTATGGTTAATATTTAATAATGTAACAGTCAGTATAGTAAATTGAATAATGAATTAACATTATTTCTCCCGAATTTCTTGAAATTGATTAAAGTTTGCTTTAGGAGCGGCTTTACCTTCATTTTGCCTATAAATAATAAATAAACATAATTTCATTTATTCCATTTCAGATGAATCTCTGATTTAAATGAAATCCTTCACATAAATTTCCAAATATTTATATACTATATTTTTTTGAAAAAAATAACATGAGAAAAATTTATATTTATGAAATTTTATTACGAAAAAATTAATATTCAAATAATTAAATCTAAGGAAATAAAATTAAATAAATTTTTTCTGTGCCTTTAATAATCTAAATCAGGAGTTTCCAATCTTCTTCTTAAATAGATCTCTTATAAAAGTGTTACTTTCATCATCTTTGATACCTTTGTGGTGGGTCTACCTGCCAACAAAGTTTGAAACCAGTGTATATATTATTATTTTTAATTTTTAATTGAATCTTTATTGATCGTATTCTTTTTATTAACCTCTTATGAAATTCTCATTGATCCACAGTGGTTCGATATCAGTCCAGGTTGGAATAGTTTATCTTAATTAATATTGTGGTGCTTGAATATTAAACGAAAATTACATTTGTTTAAATAATATGTATGAGGACCTTTTTTTTGAAATAAGAAAAAAAAATTATTATAATAATTATGTCTTTTGGGGTTTGTTGATCGTCTTTCTTGATTATTTAATTTCCCTGGGTTTCGTTTTTGGATACCGGTGCCAAAGTAAATGTTGTTAAAGCAGATATACTTAAAATTATGAAAGATGTTCAGATAAAGAAAACGAGTAAACGCATTCATTGTGCAAATGATTCAGAACTTATAAATTATGGAATTGTTAAATTAAAAGTAATAATTGAAGGAGTACAAAAAATATAGAGTTTTATGTAGTCAAAGAACTCAACCAAGAAATGATAGCAGGAGTTGACGTTTTAGACAAATTTGGAATAAAACTAAGGAAGGAAACAAAAGATTCAAGTGATATATGGATGATTAGAGATAGTCCAACAGATGATGACAGACTAAAGAGAATTAAAGAAATATAAAACACGAAAGTTGACAACGACCTAATGAAACTATTACCAGAATATAAATCAATATTCATGGCTGACAAGTGGGATGTTGGGAAAACTTCCTTAACGAAACACAAAATAGAAACTCGTGGAGAACCAGTCTTAGTGAAGCCTTATCGATTTCCACAACATTTTGAAGAGAAACTAAAGGATGTCATTAGAAATTTTAAAGAGAACGGTATAATTGAAAAGTGTAGTTCTCCATGGAACTTCCCTCTGGTGTGTGTATGGAAAAAGAGAAACAAGACATTCGAGTATGTGCCGATTTTCGACAGTTGAATAAAATTACGGTAAGACTGGCATTCCCCATACCGAATGTGAGTGACATGTTAAACAAGTTGAATGGAGCAAAATATTTTAGTACAATCGATCTGGGAAATGCATATTATCAGGTTGAATTAGAAGAAGAATCAAAGATTTAAACTGTGTTTTCAACAAAGAATGGTCAATATTGTTTTACTAGAATGCCTTTTGGAATTATAGCGGCTCCAGCAACTTTTCAAGAATTAATGGTGAAAGTTTCGGGGAGATTTGAATTGGAAAGAAGCAGTCGTATATTTGAATAATATTTTGATTTTTGCAAAAGATAGAAAAGAACATCTTCAAAGAATACATAACGTATTTGATAAAATTAAAGAATCCGACTTGAGAAAAAATCTAGAGAAAAATGGTTCCCATAAAATGAATAAACATGAACTTGGATATTGCCTAACAAGGAAAGAACTGCTTGCAATTTATTATTTCACTCAACATTTTAAAACATTTTGGTATGGGAAAAGATTTTTGTTTCAAACGGATCATAAAGCTATCACTTTTATGAGGAGTACGAAAAACCCTATTACACCACAGTTTCAAACATGGATAAATTTTCTGAGTGGTCTTGATATGAAAATAGAATATTGAAAAGGTGAGAAACATTCAAATGCTGACGCGATGTCTAGAAATTCTTGCTAATTGTGTAACCAGTGTCAGACGATGCATGAAAAAACCAAGAAAGGAAAGATCAAGACGAGAATTCTTGCATTGAACGAAGAGTCAAAGGGTTTCAAAGGGCAAAAGAATTATGAAGAAATAAATAAAATTGTTGAATATATCAGAAAATGAAAACGAGGAAATGGATACTAAAATGTTATCGTGGCAACTCAGGATAATAAATACTGGATCCAAAAAGAAAAACGAAAATATTTTATTGAAGAGATGCACAAACTTTTAAGTCATTGTCACGGCCCCTTCGAGTGAAAACATTTTTGATAGCTCAAGAACCCCCAGTGATTGTTAAGGGTCAACCACAACCCGTTATGATTTTATCTCGACTTTATACTCTATTACTTTACGACGTGATAGGGTCGGACGCCTCTCCTTACCTGTCATCTGACCAGCAGTGCCAGGTTCAAAGGGGCTTCGGGTTCGATTAAAGATAGGATAGGCTATGGGCCCCCCCACCTAGTTCAGTGTCGCTCGGGGATGATTAAAGCATGTGTAGTTATTTACTCGTTTGATGGATGCGTCGCTCATGCCTGTCAGAAATGTAAATGTTGTGTCGAGAACTTCAACTTGTGGCACTATTATGTTTATGTTCTGTTGAACTTGCGGCATTGTGATATCGTTTGTTGGAACTTGAGGCATAATTGTATCGTACTTATAATTGCGTGTCTGACCTACGGCAATATTATGTTTCTATCTACCTAAAATCAATAACAAATTATCATATATCATTATATATTCATTATATATTATTGCATTATTGTCATGTTACCCTCGGCATTTTATCGTCGTTAATAGTTACATTATTATCATTAGTTACTTGACGCATTTTATCGTCGTTAATAGTTACATTATTATCATTAGTTACGTGACTGTGAATATTTATATCATTTCCGGCATTTCAACCTTGATATCAACAGCAGGTTTATATAAATTTATCTTGATATTTGTCATCAGGTCATCCATTACCATTGTCACATTCGCATAAGTAGGGAGTCTTTGTAAAAATTTATTTCAATTATAAGAGCTTAATTCATATATTTAAAAATCATCACACTAATTATTTCTCTCTTATTATTAACAATCATTATTTATGGCAATCGTTAGTCTTAACGAAGACTGTTCACGTGCTCCGGCATCATAATTGTGTGGGATAAAGTAGGCATAAGTGACGGTAGGGGCGATCCCATATCTCTCTTACATATCTATCTGCTGACGTTCATCTCGGTTCTCGATTTACTGTTATTCATTTATAGGCGAGGGTGACGACCACAACGACGACGTGGCTTAAATTCCTTAAAACTTAGCTAAAAGATTAAATCTATTTACGTTATCAAAATTATAACAAAAATACAATTATCGAATTATACATATATTGAATAAAAATAAACATTGAACTTAAAATTACATTAGTTTTAGTTCGGTCTCCGGAGAAAGGTTTTCCGTTATTTGTTTTGTAGATTGTTGCTTCCCGTCCTCTGGTTGATAAACAATGTTGGTTAGTCTTCTCTAATTTTGTCTCGGAAACTTCTGTTAACAACTTCTTCGCTTCTTTTAAAATTCTTTTAAAGTTTCTTATTTTGTCTTAAAACTTTTTCTCAAATACTTTCTGATTTCGCCTCGGAAAACTGTTATATTTATAACAGTGATATTGGGTTTGTCGGGGTGCATGCTACTCGTGTCTATTACTGATTGGCTGGTCTGTCCAATTTTTGATTTCGATTCGCCAGAGCAAGTAACTTCTATATGGTGTGCAAACGAAACAAAGCCTGCTTTATCACCGATGAATAATGATTATTCATCGCGTGATGCTATTTTCGTTTTGTGGTCCTGATTCGTGGTATTCTTAATTAATTGTTTTTGTATTTTTAATTAATTTCTTAATCTCTCAGGGGTTATATCTTCTCTCAGGAAGATGTCATTGTCTCGCGAATTCCACTCATGGATTCGCCTTGCAAAGAGCTACTTGGAGGGGGCCGTATGATCTCCTAACTCCTCTGGGTAATCCGGTAAGGAACTTCATTATTTTTTAGGTTCGTCGTAATTAATTTTTATTCTTTCAAGATTTATAACTTCTCTCAGGAATCTCCTACGCTCTGACGGGTCACCGTCACGAATGCGCTTCATGATGCTCCAACTATGGAGGTGCGATTATTCGATTTCCATTATCGTGTAGGTTTTTATTCAACTTTATTCGTTTTCTTTATGCAACATTTCTAGCTCTCAATGCGATGTATTCGATGCTTTGCCGGCTTATGGGCAGAGTCAAGAACAGTTTCGGGACTCGATTTGTTGTGGTCTGTTATGTGAGCTCAAATATATGTATTGTACACTATTTTTTTTCTTTTTCTCTCTTTTTATTATGTGTCAATGTTTTGTAAGGGATTATATAGGTTTGTTAGCAAATCCCGACCGCAACACCATGCTGGTAGTTAAAAGGTCTATTACAATCTTCGAGAAGATTTTAACATGGAAAATATGAGGAATTTCATTAAAGAAATAGTCTAAAGTTGTTTAAATTATCAAAAAAGAAAGACATTAATAGCGAAAACGAAAGAAAAGTATATAAAGTTGTTATATATATATACCATTTCGCGAAAAATACGAAGTATTGTGAACATGAAAATTGCTAAAAAATGACTGAATTGTAAAAAATAAAAAGAAATGGTTACTTAATTATCAAACAATAATTTTATTTGATGAATATTACTAAAAGTTAAATAAAAATCATAATCAATTTTCAAATTTGCACAATTAAATGAAATGATCTTTAAATTAGGCAAGTATAAAAAATTAATCCTTCAAATTACACAAATATATAAAATAATTTTAAAATACAAAGTAAATAAATTGATCACTTAAATTACATTAGTTAATAAAAAAATCCTTTAAATTACAAAAGTCGTTTTGAAAAGTGTTAAAAATCGTAGTTGTAAAGTTATGATTATTGGTATCCCTAAATATTTATTCAGAGTGATTTTATCGCAAAGAATTGCGAAATTTGACATTCCTGGATCGCGAAAAATGTGTTTTTGGGTCGCGAAAAAAACGCATTACCAGGACGCGGTCTATGTATGAAAATGTCTGCAGCAGATCATGAAAATCCAGGTTAATCGGTTAGTCTCTAAGTTTAAAAAATACTAAAAATATTTCTGATTTCATTGCTTAAAAATATGAACATTAGTTAAGTAATGTGTTTTAACTGATTCCATCTCATTCTTTGACATCAACAACGCATCTTGGTTGTAAATAACAGAACCCGTATAAAAGTTAAATATGAATTGGACGATTTGCGTTTTGAACATATGATTTTCTTTGTAAAAGTTGTTTTTTGTTGTAAATCCAAAATCAAAATTGAGAGAAAATGTGAATCTGATGCATCAAATTACTGCAATTGTATCCTTAAGAACTGAATCGACTTATCAGGCTTAAATCTTGAGTAAGTCTGGAACCCGAAAGGTTCTCATCACCTGCCATTAATAGCAGATTACAGGGGGTGAGAGACAAGTTGAGGATGTGGTCGAAAAAAGATAGTAAGGATAATGATAATAGATTCAAGGGTGATTACAAACAACCTTGGATGCTCATAGCCAAACTAGTTTCCAAAAAGGAAACAAACCTCAATAAATATCATTATGAAAATTTAAAAAAAAACAAAATTGAAATGAAAATTAATGATATAAACTACTATTCTAGATAAAAAAGGAAATTTTCGACTAATTTAATTTGTATCTTTTATTTTTATAGAGTCAATTATCTAAAGATATATTCATCTTATGTACAATAAACTTCAGAAGATCTTGATCAAGATCTAATAAGATTTAATCAAATTCATTCATATTATTTGGGAGTCTAATTTAATAGCAAAAGTTTTTCTTTAGTCTTTCTTTTTGGTCTTTCATTCAGGAATGAAAGAAAATCAAAATCACTGAAACCGACGGACTGGGTTCCTGACAATATAACTTTTCAATAAGATCAATTACCTTCTACGGTCGACCTGTTATTTTTAATTTTTTTTTCATTTGGATTTCTTGGTAAAACATTTATCTTTTTCTGAACCCCTTTGGTTCTAGAGAGGGCTTGGCGTAGCAGTCACGCAATGGCAAAGGAGGAGGTTGGCGGGTAGTGATGGGCAAAACTGAATTTCACTCAAACGAAAGGGAAACGGAACATTCAATTCGGCGGCAGAGAACTCATCAATCGTCCTGTCCTCCTGATGAATGCCTATATTGTTAATCAAGCAGTCTAGTCTCTCGCCGTGGCGCTCTCTCACATAATCGATCACGAAACTTGTATTCCCTTCTGTCGTCACTCCAAAAAACATAAATTTAACTCTTTTGTCAAGAAAATCTCTCTCCAGTTTTTCTCCGTTCTCTCTAGCATTAGATCAAAGGATCACAGTAACGTCATGATGAGAATTCTGCCGAATACAAGCAGCACCATTACCAGAAGAACCACCAACCATTAACACGATTTTATCACTGAAATCCATGACAATGTGGTTTGACAAGTGTGGAGACGAATATGCTTATCACAACTGAATTCAATAAAAAATCCACTTAAGGTCGTTTAGAACGATTAAACAACAAATTTTCGGTTCAAAAAGTTATATTCTCAAAAACAATTTTACAATTTTTTGCAAATGCACAAATTTTCCACATTAATTTTATTTTCACAAAGATAATCGATTTTCATAAATCCAATACAAATTCAACCGCCCACACGCCAAACACAAATCCCAATATTTTTTTTCCAATACCAATTTTAAATTATTTTCCAGCGATAATAATTAAATGGAGTCGTTCAAACAAAAACACAATTTCCAAATTCACAAATTTAATTAAATTCTCCCTTTTTTATAACAAAATAAATGTTTTATTTTCTATTTTTTTATTAAATTTATTTTTTTTAACATATAGATTTTTTAAATGATATTTTTTTATTCAAATCACAAATAAAATAAAAATAAAAAAGGTTATGTTAAACACATGTTGTACAAACACGAAATCAATAATGTTGGATTGAGTTTTACGTGATTAACTCATTTCAAATTTCAAATATGAATTAACATATCTGGCCACTAGTCGTGATTTTAATCATTTATAAGATATCTATTTATTTGATCAAACAAAAATTTATCATTCGAATATTATTTCGATTCATCCAACAGATAAAGAGAATCATCGATAATCGAACCTGATTATTTGAAACAGAACTGTTCAACTGATGATCACACTTTTAAAGAATGATCAATGTCTTTGGTAATGGAACAAAATTGATTTATTTGTTCGAATATTTGAGTTAAGTCGAGATTCACAGAACGAAAAGCTGGTTTATCTTTTACTGACATCATTTTGTCATGTTCATTTGGTCTCATTGATAAGAGCGTTATGAGACTCCGGCTTTTGTCTAGCTGTAGTGGATACTGTTCTTTTCATTTTTGTATTTTTCTCGCATACACTATCTGGGAATCTCTAGGCCATGATTAATTTTGATCACCATTGTTTAAAGATTATTCAAACCATCCGTCCGGCTTTTTTGTATGCGCGCTCTCGGTGGATCAAACAATTTCTTCTTTTGTAAAATGAGTTTCTCGGTTATTGTGCAAGTGGCAATAGAAGAGCAGGAAACTTTTTAAATTTTTTATTACTTAAAATTAGTTATTTTCTTCTGTATTTTATCGAAATATGATTGAAAAATTGACTTTGGAAAATCTTACACTTCTTTTTAAAATAACTGGCAAACTAAATTATAAAAAAAATTCAAAATTAATTTTTTACAATTTAATTTATAAAAATAAAACTTTTACTCATTAAATAATTATTTAAAAATTATTATTTTCAAAATTATTTATGTTAATATCTTATTAGAATTGCAAACATTCTTTTCTTCTTAAAAATTACTTCCACCACATTTTTACACTGCTCTTGGATTTTTGACATAAATATATTTTGAATCTTACCTTTGAAATATCATTTTTAAATTAAATCATTTATTAACACATTTTAATATTGAACGTTTAAATCATTCGAATAGTGAACGTATACTTAAAACGTATGTTCAAGTAGGATGTTCTTCTTTTTCATTCTAGTTGATTTATTTATATATTTTTCAATTTTTTTACAAGTTATTTCAAGTAGTCATTATAATATACTGTGGTGCTTTGCTGTAAATTCGAACTAATTATGAAATAATAAAAAAGGGTGTTTTATTTAAATTAACGAAATCAGCAACACAATATAAATTTTAGGAAAAATTGGAAAATGCGAATTTTTTTTGCTCGAATCGGAAAGCATGAACATTTTTTTTTGAAAATTGGAAAGCATAAACTTTTAATAAAAAAATTGGAAAACACTTTAACTTTTTTAAAAAGTTAGGCAAAGTTTTTTTAATATACTTAATAAAATTACTATTTTAGAACCCTATGAATGCTTTTAACAACGTAAATTTAAATGATTTGTTTTAAGTTGTGCTGAATTCGATTCACTCGATGATTTTGGCCAAGAATAAAAAAATAAAAAAACTATAAACTTTGGTTGCTGTTCTACATGTCAATATCAAATCACTGCAAGAGTTAAGCTAAAGTCTGCATTGTGAGATCAAGCAACATGATTCATACATGTGATTTAAATCTCACTGGAGTGCATAAAGTGGCTCTCTAAGACAAGTTCTTGCAGAAACTAATCTCAAAACTATCAGACCACAAATGTTAATAGAAAAAATGTGGATAGATTTCAGACATAAAGTTAATTACCAAACTGCTTGGTCTGCCATAAAATCTACAAAAATAACCGCTGGGTTAGTTATTGAAAATCCCTACTCGTTTCTTTTATCTTTGAACGATAATATAACAAAAAATGGTGATTTTACTCAAGTAAAATATTCTGAAACAGGATATTTTGAAAGATTTTTCATAATGTGGAAAGCTGCAAAAGAGTTTTTTAAATAAATTGAGAAAGCTTTTATTAGGTTGTTCGATATGAAACGGGTCAAAATTAAAGTAAAATGTAAATCGATTTTATTTAAATAATAACATTTTATTTTTAATCAAAATATCCCCCATGTTGTCAACACACTGTTGCCATTTCAATGGTAACACATTTAACCCTTTAGTATAAAACACTGATTCACGAGAGTCAA
>MQRK01234213.1:10303-36263 GCA_001938485.1 Girardia tigrina
ATATATATATATATATATATATATATTCTGGTAAAATAATTTTTGAAAAAATAAAGAATAAATAAGATTTTATTTCCTATTAAATACTCTTATAAAATGGCTTACTTATATTGCACTAATCATTTTGAAGTATTAAAAATATGTAAAGATTAGTTTGGGATTTTCCGATTCAAGTATTCATTTTATTTCTATCACAACCGACTGATGTCTCTATCAACTGTTCGGATTCTAAATTTAAAATCTGTCTAAAATAACTATTAGAAAAAGTAATGTTCTGCAGATTCTGTATCTTCACAATGCAAGTGATATAGTAGAAATATTTCTCTTGTAAAATCTTCTCCTAGGGCAAAGGCAGGAAAGGGAACGGGTCACAAATGCGGCAGTTTAATAACATAATTCAATGAAGGAGAAATAGGTTGATTGATTTATTGATAATCCAAGATCAGTTGGTTAAAATGTCATTAATGATTTATGGGGTTTCCTTGCAAAGTTTAGCTGAAAATCTAAATTATCGCTTTTGCTCAGATTGAATGACTTATAGGAACTGAGTTTTTAATTTTGTTTCATTCTACAAACACTGCAAATGTTGAGTTTTAGGATGAATTTTAGAATAATTAGCAACCTTTGAAATGAATGAGTGCCTAAAGAAGAATGAGAAGCTTTCTTTTAAAAACATTCGAAGTTATAGTTATATAATATAATGGGTGATAACGTTTTGTACTTATAGTCGTATTATCAAGAATAGATTTGCATAAATTGTAAAACTTTAATCCTCATTTTGTATGAAAGAAATATGAAAGATTTACACTACCGAAAATTCAAATCGTGAAGTAAAAAAATATGAAACAGAAAATGAATTACAAACGTTTATCGGTAAAATAAATTGAAAATTATTTTTAATATATTAATACTAAAGGGAATTAAATTATAAAATCAATGCAAACAATGAACAACCATGATTAGTACAAGTTTAAGTTATTTTGAAAGCAATAGCTTAAAAATTCCTCCAGTTTTTCCAAAGAACCTCTTCGAAATTCGTAATGAATCAAACTCATATTTCCAATGCACTCAATATACTATGTATTGGGCTTTTTAATAAACAACACAAATATTTGTACAACGGCTCAATTTTTTTCGAAATAAATATGTTAAGTTAATTTCATCCCTAAAGATTATATATCTTGTTTTTATAAAGTTTGTGGGACATAGTTTCACCTTTTAATTTCAGTCTCCTCGCCATTAACTTTTTCATGTTATTTATGGATATATTTCAATAGAACATCTAAGCAGCTATTTGAGAACAAAAAAATGTCTATTGGAAACAATTAATAGACGAAAGAAAAAGAACATTTATTACATATTAAAGTTATATATAAATGAACAAAAACATAAAAAGACAACCTTATTCAATGAACCCAAAATCAGCTACAATAAAAGCTTCTATACTCTGTCGAAACCGCCTGCAGACAATAATGAGATGGGTTTTTGGAATGTTGAGAAATGCATCCACTACAGTATCTCTGAAAGCTGAAACAGTGTCTTAAGAATGATTATTGTAGTTCCTCTCAACTACACCCCATACATAAAAGTCTAGTGGATTGATATCTGATGAGCTAGATGCCAAACGTTAAGTTTGACATGGTCGTAAAAATTCTCAGCCATCCATTCTAAGGTTGTTCTGGTTGCATGAGATGATTCTCAGTTTCGTTGAAAAACATATGACCTCCCCCGCGCTACAGTAGCATTTCAAGGTTTGACAACTGTGGCTAACAACTCGGTTTAAGTATTGGCGTTGACGCTGGCACCTGAAGTAAAAATAAAATGGAGGCATTACATAACCTTCACTACTAAGAACACCAAGAACCATCAATGATGCTGAAAACTTGGTATGCAAATCCTTAGCTATATCAATGCTTTTCACAGCCACCGATTATTTTTGAGGTTGACCTTTTGGTCCTGAACAAAGTTCCTCTAGTCTGAAAAAAACTAGATCATTCCTGAATCCTCGGGATGTTTGAGCTTATTCAGAAGGCGCTTGATTCACGCATAATTTCTAACGGAAGTTAACATGAACCACACGTCGGATGGAAGCATCTTCAAACTGAAGCTCTCTCTTCAGTGTCCTTATCGACTTCACAAGGTTCTTGTCGAAAAAGTCTTGGACTCGGCCTATAAAATCCTGAGTCTTGATACTGTCAGAACATTGACAATGTCGTTTTCTTTTGGAAACTCCTTCAACATCACTCTATGCAGCTACCATTTCTCTTCAAACTTTGCATAAAAATTCTCGGATAAATTTCAAGAATGCAGTAGTTTCTAAATCCATCTGTCCGGCAGCAACAGAGGTAATAACAGTATATATCTTCATTTCTTCCGTAAGAGTAGTTCATGTCATGTATACCTGCAACAGAAAAAAAACTCAAAAAAAATGTTACTCTAACAGACAGGAAAATGTGGCGCCTATATTGTGTGTTCTTAAATACCTGTCGCACCCTGAATATTCTGCAGAAATTTCAATTACGTGATTTTCTTGAGAATTTTGGGGTAGATCTTTTATTTTTATTTTGGGTAATCCTAGAAATATTTCTCTTTATAGACGTCATGCTTAGAAAGAATCTTGGCCCTCATGGTTCTTGTTAACCAGTAGATCTTTTTACACCTTACTAACAAATAAACTATCCCATGTCACCATTAAAGCATAATTTGTTTTCAACATGCACTTCTTATTTTAACACTTTATCTACTTCCTTTTTAAGAAAATAGCAGTAAAAGAACAAAATGTCCGTTCGAAAATAGCTTTCTTCCTCTCACGATTCTTTAGCCTAGACCAATTACAGCCTCCTATCATTAAAAATTAGAATTAAAATACTGTTTCTGAAACGTAACATCAGAATATAAATAATGAATGTTGTGCTATAAAATTTGTTTAATCTCAAATTGAATTTATGAAGTTATACTAAGAAGAAAATATTCGTCATTGATCCCGAATATTTGTTGAATGAATTATCTGACCAAATCTTCTTTTCCATAATGTCTTTCTTCTTTTGTCTTTCTTTCTTTTCCTTAGATAAATGTTTTTTACAAGTTAAATTTTCCAGTTTAAAGATCATAATTATTCTACAAAGTTTGTTTTAAGAATTTTAAAAATTTTTAAAATGAATAGTTACTTTTTAAAGTCCATTTCGTTTTATTGTATTACCTCTTTATAATTATAATTAAAGCGTTATAATTGAAGCATTATGAAACTGACCCCTCCATATTACTTTATTTTCCTTTTATTTTTATACAAAAAATCAATTTAATTATAATTTATTTTTAGAATCGATTTTTGATTCATAAACTAAATAAAGTTCATTTAAAAAAATAAAAATTTTTATTAAAATAAAATAAAATAGTGTAATATACATTTTTATTATAAATAAATATTTAACCAAAAAAATAGAATAATGCTAATAATTAATTTATTTTTTATACTAAAAACGAAATTTCTTAAACAAAATGCTTTTATTTATATTTAAATTTGTTTTTTTTCAATAAGTCTATTTCCTTATGAAAAAGAATGTGTGAATAAGATCTTTATCAGTTTGGAAAGAAATCTTTGACGGACGTATTACTACTTCTGACAAATTTGACGAATAATAAACCATAATACAATGGGGCTATTCAGAATTAATAAGCGTAATTAATAATTGATTTGGATTGCCGCCACTGACCGATATTGAAGGGATATTTTTCTACAAAGTATTATTATTAGACAATTGATATGATGGGAGTCTCAGAGCTATTCAATTTCTCACTCATCACTCACTTTGCTGCGTTTCCTGAGGCATTAGTTTTATTATATTTTATTATCTTATATTGTATGATATTATATCATTTTATATCATATAATATACTATAATATCATGAATATAATATAATATAATATAATATAACATAATATAATATAATATAATATAATATAATATAATATAATATAATATAATATAATATAATATAATATAATATAATATAATATCATTTCATATGAATATAATATCACGTATGATTTATTGATACAAGAAAACAAATAAAAAGTCAAGCCGTTTTCCTCGGTATTTGATATGTTATATATTAGATATGATTTGAGGACTGCCTTACAAATTCTGACCGTTCTTGCAACTAATTTATGAAGTCTTACTGGTAGTAACCATTCCTAAGCCGAATGCAGATATTCAAACATGTCTGATTCATTAGTTGGATGCAGTTTAAGTACTTCTCTGTTCAGTTCATCCAATAAACGGTTCGATCAGATTTAAATCTTGCAATTGTGGTGGCCATTCCATGTATTTAAGAGTATCTGAAGTTTTTTTGATCCTAAATAATTCATACAAAGTTTTTATGTATGTTTTGGTTACTTATCTTACTTAAACACAAACCTGGTGATAGTCTTCTTTTCGCATTTCCCTTCGATTTTCATCGACAACAGCAAAGCAAAATATATCATGCCATCACAATTTATATATTAGATTTTCTGAGGTAGTACATTCACCGCTTTGTACTAAAAAATTTTAATTTGGACTGATCGGTAATACGTGATTCGATTTTTTGATCGACCAATTTTTATGTTCTTTTATCTTCTTGAGAACATTACGAAATTTAACCGAACGGAACAATGATTTCATGTCCATGCAAACCTACAGCATTTAATCTACATGTGACCTGAGATCGGCTTCGGTAACGTTTGTTTTATGTCGGTTGTAATATCTGGTAATTTATTGAGCCTGGATGTGTTAGTTACCACTTTTCAGGTTTATTATCACTTTCTGTTGTCTTTCTGGGTCGGCCCGAGCATTTCCTGTCAAAAACGATTTGGTTTCAGTGAATTACTCTAATTTTTCCTTTTGTAAAACTCACATTATTTGTCTAATTTTTAGCCTCAAATGGCTGATTTAATTCAAAATTACTATCTGATCACGTTTTTCTTTTGTTATTTGATTTGCTCTTACAAATTTCAAGACTCAGACACAACTATGAAGTGGTAATGTTGATAAAAGTCTTCTACAATTTGTAATTGTATTTTAATTATAATTTTTAGTTGTGAAACAATCGACGGCTAAATTTAGGTCATTGGTGCGCATTTGGAAACATAAACTGATTGAGTTAAAACATATTGTAGTGCAAAGTAATTCAAAGTCATAAATTTTTTTTTTCAATATCATTTTTTTCAATATTTTAAAAGTTATCATATTTTAATACCAGCTATAAATGAAAAATAAAAGAAAATGCTAAAAAGTCATTAATATAATGTCGTGTATAAAACTACGTAACATAAAACTGTATGAAAATGATAATAAAAAGGACAAAGGAATATTTTCGAATGGTGTTTATTGTGTGTTGTTTGGTATGTTGTTTTAGGATTGTGTTTCTCCCACCCAGATGGAGGATTAATATCTTAAATATTTTAAAACGTCGAGTTGTTTAATCAATTATTAAAAGTTAAATAATCACTTTAAAATTAAACTAATATTTCATAAATAATATTTTAATAATAATTTCTTAAAATCAATAAAAATTATTTTAAATTTCAATTATAAATATTTTTTGTAATAATTAAATAATAATTTAAAGTATAAATTATTTTTGTAATGATTAAATTGTATTTTAAATTTGTTTGAATAAGACGTTAAAGAATATTATTAAAGATTATCAATCAAGAACGATGACGAGCTATGCAAGTTTTACGGAGAATTGTTGTAGTGACAATTCAAATTGTGATAATAATAAATGTAAAGGAAACTCAATTAATGTTCTTAATAGACAAAAAAGACGATTTTTCCAAGTTATTCAAAACTTTTGAAGGAAAGTGTATGTAATATTAAAATCGCAAATCTAGTCACTTAGGAAATCTTCCTATGCAATCTTCATTTATTGACAATGAATACGATTTTTATTTACCCTCTGATGCCCATCATGAAACTATAGCCTTATTCATATATTTTTTTAAATTTTAATTTGAAATAAATACTTTCATCTTTAATTCGAATCTCCAATTCGAGTTAGATGAAAACGTTTTAAAAAAATAAATTCAAAGCATATTTATAAAATTATTCTTCATGGCCAAGCCAAATAATGGATAATTGAGAATAAATTTTTCATTTCTATTCACTCTATCCTTCCCCGTAATTGATTTTGGAAACCATAAAAATAGAACTAAAGAGCCGTCAAATTTTGATTTTATATTAATATATAATTAAATTTATTGTCAAATATTTGTTGAAGAAAAACATAATTATGATAGAGGAAAAATCTTTCTTAATCACAAAAATTTCAATATAATATTTTATTTAAATAATGGTTATATTTTTATTATTAATAAACAATCAAAGAAATGTTTTTTTACATAATTATAATTTTTAAAAAATATAATTAAAAGAATCTGAGATAAAAATTCAGGAAAATATTTTTTTTTAATTTAAATATATTTACCAATAAGAAAAATGAAATAAGTTATTTTTAATGACATGAAAATATTTATTTTTAAAGTAATTAAAATATTTATTTATTTATGAAAATTTTGTGTGTTTCTTAAATTTTCTGTAAGTTTAAAAATAAATAAACTTTCATTCATCAATGAAACATGCCGCTTAATAAAAAAGATTTAAATTATATTTTTATGAAATAATATTTCGAAAATTAAATTAAAATAATTTATTATTGTAAATTAAAATTTATATAAGTTAATAACAATATTAATATAATGGCAATATTTAATGATGGGCATATTCAAAAGATGAAAAGGAAATGTAAAATGGTTTTTAATTAGATTATATTTATTGTTTTAATCTTTTCTTTTTTTATAAATGATGTATTGATTTTGTTAATATATATATATATATATATATATATATATATATATTTTATATATATATTTTAATTATTTTTCAAATGCAGAATTTTTAAATTTTTAAATAGGGCAAAAAACAAATTTGTTTTTATTTCATAAGAAAATTTTTTGTGAGACCAAAAACATTTTACTGGTAACATTTAAAGAAAAATGATATTAATTATATATTTCCGTAATATGAACATACGTGGTCCGTTCAATAAGTACCTGACCTGACAATGAAAACGAATTCCAAAACGGTCCATTTTTAAAACACAACAAACCTAATGTAATGAGGAATCACTTTTCAGCATAATGTCTATTTTAATCCACAAACTTTCATTAACGAGTAATCAACTAAGAAAATGCCCTTATAAAAATTTCTCTAGACCTGCAACGAAGAAATCCTCCACAGCAACATTCAAATCGTCTTTGGATCCAAATTGGATGCCTCTCAAATGCTTCTTTAAGTGAAAGGTGAATGGTCCAAAAGCATTAGTTTAGCATTTTTAGTGGCCCGAGAAATGCCCGTTTTGTGCATTGGCACATTGTCGTCGGGAAACCATAGTGTCGTGTTCTTCATTTTCCGTCTATTTTTTCTTGCGGTTTCGACGAATTATCTGTAATAGGTAGGGTTTATGGTGATGCCTTTACCTACAAAATCCATGAGAATAACAAATTTATGATCCAAGAACCTTGTACCCGTTCGCATCTTCAAAGATTGATTCTCTCCAAGTAGTTTTCAATTCAGTGACTTGTTTGCGGCAAATGAGTTTGATGAGTTTGGTTTCATCCTCCTTAATTAAATTTACCAGGAAAATCTCATCATGCTCGTCTCACAGATTCAAGCAGTTTCACATCATACCACCAGTCAAGAAGCGGGGTACTAATCTGGAGCACAGTTTTCTAATACTCATGGATTTCAATTTTAGGTGGGCTGTACCAACACTGATATTGAGTTTCGTTGACAGCATTTTCATGGTAATTCGACGCTCTTCTTGGACCATCTTCTAAAATTTCTCATCAACTATTTCAAAAATGTGTTGTGGCCAACATGATTTTTTTATCAAAAACGGAGGGACGATCACGTTGAAATTCTCTGACCAAATATTTAATAATTGTCAGAGATGGAGAGTAATGTAATGTAATATTAGTCATTTAGTGACCTGTTAGCTTTGTATAAATTTATTTTAATATTGTATTTTCAAGGACCATGTTTTGTATCAAATGTATAAAAACATTTATAAACATTAAACAATTACAAAACTCTAAAACTTGTTGATTTAATATTTGATGTTAGATAATCTTTGAAACAAAACAAAGGATGACAAAGATTTTTTGTTAGGTTTTCAAATTACTAAAACATTCAAGTTTGTTGATTTATATTTGCCGACTGGTTTTAAACAAACAAATCTTATTTAAATAACGTTTAAACTATATTTATCATTTTAAGGATTTAAAACAATTATTAATAATGAAATGCTCTAAAGAAAAAATATAAAATATATATTAAAATATAAGAAGTTATTAATTATAACTTAATTATTGATTTTCCAAAAAAATAATAAATTATGAAATAAAAAATAGAGATTTTGTTACGCCTTCTATTAAATTTCAATTTTATTGTACCTTAAAATTTACCTATTTCTCAATTAAATTTCCCAATTCTATACAATAGCATTTTTCATTTTGTTTTCATAATAAATTTAAAAATTACTTTTAGATTTAATAAAATAATGTTTTCAAAATAGAATTTAAAATCGCAATTTCGTTTAATTTAACAACTTTTAAATTACCACTTTTTTACATAAAATAAAATTATATTTTCATTAATAATTACGTTCTCCAAAATAAAATTAAAATCGCATTTTCATTTAAGTCGATTTAATTGTTTTACAATTATATTTTGATTCCAATTACAATTCCCAAAAAAATTATAATTACATTTTTAATTTACTTGGATTTATTTCTCATCAGTTTATTTTCATTTCGCAAAAAAAATATTAAAGTTTATATTACTTTTGATTTTATTTCAATTAAACATTTTCATCAAAATTGAAATTAACTTTTTTACTTAATAATAAATCTTTGAATAAATCTTTTAATAAATCTACCGTAAAATTAATTTTATTTCTTACATAAATTAATTTTTACATTAAATTTCTGAAAATCTTATTTTAACAAATCTATAACAATATTTTACGGAAGGTAATTGTTTAATTATTAATTTGATAAGATTGTAAATTAAAAAATTTTATGAACTCAACAACGCTCCTAACAGTTGTAATAATTAATGATGTTAGGCTAAAATGATGCTATCAAGAAGATAGACTCAGAGAGTCATGAAACAAAAAAGAAATGTTGATTAATGTTTTGGACTTAAAGTCCAACTTGTATAACAGCAAATCATCGGCATCAATTAAGTCGTCGGTGAAAAAAAATAATAATAAAGCAAAATAATTTACAACGTAAAGAAAATTGCCGAAAATAATCAAAGATTGTGATTAAAACCTGTCCAACGGTGATGCTTAAACAAATATCTATCTGAAGATTTAGACCTATCAAACACAAGACCTATCAAACGGATGTATGGTCAAAGCGACATTTATTGATGGATCACCTAACCCAAGGCAGTACCAGTGGTTCTAGCGTTTCACAAAATAACGTAAATGAAAGATGTACAAAATCTTTGAACCCCATCGCGATGCATGATGGGTCAATGCCCCACGACAGTACTCTCTGAGACGGACTCAGGAGTGATTCTAAGGGTTAAGGGTCGCTTCTCGACTTTCGGTTAAGTAATACAACTGATGTGGGGATATTTCAGTGTTTCTATACTCATTGTACGAAATGTGTTTACACAGCCAAAGCTCTACAAAATCACGGTACGAGGAATCATGACCGGTCCTTTCTGACTGAAAAATTGAAGCGTGCCCGTGCACTGAAAACTTTCATTCTTGTATCTAAAGCCATGCGAGAAAGTCAGCAGGCTCTGTATTGTCTATTTTGGTTTCTACCCGATACAGAGTCTATGGCTCACTACCCTGTACGCCAATGCTGGTACTGTAGTTTATACAATACTCAGTTATCTGTTCAGTCGGGGAGGATATTATATATGTATATTAATTTTCAAAAGACTCAAAGAATATTTTTATCGGAATTGAAAACAGTTGTTTGAATAATTGAGAAAAGTTATAAATACCACAATTTGTATTGAGATTCGTCCCAAAGACAATTTTAATTTTCTTATTAATAACTATATTAAAAGTATAATAGTTAATAAATACTATTGTAAAGATTACCGAAACAAAAGTTATTACAACATTTACAGACAATGTACGATACGACCTACTTAACTAGTTTTGTGAAAGCATCTAAAAATATTTTTCATTAAAATATATCCAGGGCAACTGTATAAAAAATGTATCAAAAAAGTATTTTTAATATGTGAATATTGAGAAAATAAAATTAAAATAAATATAAATAGACACCATACTAAACTAGACAGCAGTATTTCAAAAGGATTTTTTTCTTTTGTATTTGTAAAAAAAATATTTATGTGATTATATTTAATTTTATCAGTTATTTTAAAGCAAAAACTTATATTTATTATAATCGTAATATACAATCTTTCTTATAATTAATATCAAAAATGGGAAAAGTAAACAGTATGGATCATTTCGATTAAATATGTTTTGTCGTGACATTTAATCAATTTATTATTTTTATTTTATTTAATTAATTTTCTTAATGCTGAAAATTTTAATAACAAAGAAATTATATTTTGTAAATCAAATAAAAAGTTTTTTTCAATCTATTTTTCGGTAATTATTTTTTAAAAGAATTTGATTGTATTCTTTCGTTTATTGACTTAAAATTTTCATTTTCATGTTCAAAAACGAATAAGGAATGAATTTTAATAAATATTTTGACTATTGAAATTTTTTTATATTAATGTGTAACTGAAGAAATGTTAATATTTATTGAATATTTATGGTAAACAAAATATAAGATTATTGTTGTAATATACTATATAATATACAATATAATATATAATAAAATGCTTGCACAGATGTTTGAAGTTAATTATACTAGAGTTACGTCAATGGGAAATGTGGAAAATGGAGTATTGTTTTATCCTCAAAAAGAAAAATTGTGATGAAGAATCAGTGGTACTTGTTAAAAGGAAGCTTTCGACAATTCCTTTATACTGTATGTCTTCCAGGTTTGGTTTTTTGGCGAACCTGTTAAGTTAATGATGATTACTATGTGAACATAATTTTGATCAACAGACTCGTAGGTATAGTAGTTTATCGTATTATATACTTTAATAGGACCGGAATTTTTGAATTCGCTTTTTTAGAAAAGAGTACTTTCTATTATACGAAATCTTGGTAGGTCGGCTTTGCCCGTAACGTATGTTGTCTCGCAAATTTCCTTCATTGTAAGTCAACGTATAGGTTTAATTGAGCACGTGTTACTCTTAAAACTGCTGCTTTGGAAATTGTATTTCAGATGCGTAGTAATATTGTAATGAACTAATAATTGTTTTTCATATGTAGATTTCTTTGGTTTTTTATCTTTGGTTTCCAGGAATGAAATGTACTTAGAATCCTTTTTTCACATATTACTTGTTCCAATGCCTCCACGGCTAACTTATGTATAAATTTAACTAATTTACTTTCGATATAAAAATGCAAAATCAATTTTCAAACATATTCTTATTTTATTATTATTGACTTTTTTAAGAAAAAAACTTAATAGCGCAATAAAAAATTAAATTCTCCATTAATAACTTAAAAGCTTAATACACTTTAATGAAGATATAAAATTGTTACAAAATTCAAGGCTAAAGCTAAAGATACTCTAGAATTGAAGTGAAGATTGATGAAGATCAATTAGCTACCGACCATTGATCTTTAACATTAATACAAAAAATAAGTGTCACCTGAACAACGTCCCTGAAAAATCAAAAAATGTACAAAAAAGTTTTAGGATTTCTTTATCATTAGATGTTAAAAAAATATTAATAAAAAAGAGATCCTTTAAATTTCATACATTAATCTTCATCCGAAATACATACAAGAAATGAAGATTCTAACGTAACCAAAACATTAAAGTAATATAAATTAAATAAGACACAAATTTTAATTAAAATAAATGATTTCAATTTAGTTTTTACCTACAATTAAAATTAATTTAAAATTAATTAAGGTTTTTATTTTTTGTTTTATTGTATTTAATATAAATTATAAATTATTAATATAAATAAAAAAACGTACTTATTATATTTTTCCCTAAGTACACTTCAGAAAGGTTTTATCGTTCATAAAATTAATAATTATAAAGAAATACAAACATAATGATTTTTAATGAAAAATATTATAAATAAATATTATCATTAAACGTTCATTATTTTTTCCTGATATTTTTTTTCTAATTTTTATTATATTTAATTGATGAATTTTAATTAATTTGAAAAAAAAATGTTTCTTTTAAATTTCTAATCTTCTTTTTGTAAAGAAAATAAATTTCGCATTATTCATATCAGACATTTTTAATTACTACAAAATTTATTAAGTAAATTTAATCCATTAAAAAAGTTTTAAAATACATTAATTAAATTAATGGCTTCGATAAATAATCGACTATATGAAAGTTTTCAAAATTTTTTGATTAAAACTTTGAGTAGCCTAAGAATCAAACAAATAATTATTTTTTTAAAAATAAATAAATTATTTTATACATACCAAGAAATGTTATTAATAGTTGTAAATTATTATTTATTTATTTATAATTTATTTATAATTAATTAATTATAATTAATTATTTATAATTATATATTATTTTTAATTATGTGAAATAAATTTTATTTAAAAAACTATAAAAAGTAATTGTTATTTAACACCTAAAATACCTCTTCAGTATTCATTATTAAATACTTAGATTTCCGCCATGCTTCAACGCTGGAATAACGTGGAATAGCACGATGTTTACTCTAACCCTACTAATGAAGTTAAACAATTAAATGTCGACGTCGACTTAAAATTGACAATAGTGTCTCGTAGTTGTGAAAACTACAAGGCAGAATTGCTTACCCTGATGTAGAGTACCTTACCAATTTTTAACTCTTGCATTGACATGAGCAGCCGTAGTGTCATAGATCAGAAGAGATGGCTTTTGATGGAAGAATACATCAATTAGTCTTTCACCACCATATATTCATCAGTCCAAGACATTTATTATATGTCTTCAGCGGAATACTTGAGGAAAAGGATTCTCTTTACAATATTTTCCTTTCGATGATCATCATTTAAGTTAAGTTCTCCTAATCAGTCTGGTACTCTAATAATAATAATACTCTGGTTCAAATAAAAACCATTTCATTACCTGTTTTTTCGATGTCCTGATTTATCGATATGTCAAATGTAAAATGCATCTCATTTTTTTTATAATAAACTCAGTCAAAATTTTTTTTTTATCGAATTTCACCTTATGATAACTGCGAAAATTGCAATCATCTTGATAATGATGTTCATGAATCTTCAACACAAGGGAGATATACCTTTGATGTTGTTTATTCCTGTAGTTTGAGCTAGTATTTTCACTTTCAATGTTATACGCCTCTGTTAAGGTCTTTTTCCGTTGTGGTTGCTACTGCTTCACTATTTTCTTAGCTTCTTCAATTACACTACATTTCAATGCTACGTCGTATGAAATTTTTTCCCACACTATATTTTATATTAGCTTAGGTTGCCTCATAAGTGTTGTCACAAAAAAACACCAAAATACAATGAAATATAAAATATTTTATCAATCGTCCACGTCATGCAAATGCGAAAAGTAGTCGCCATTGTGCTCAATACATCTCAGCCAATGTCCAGGGAAGCTGCGTATACAATTTTGGAAAATGTCACGCCGTTTCTTGTCAAACCAATGTAGAAGATCTTCGTTGATATCGTTGACATTGGCATAATTCTTTCCTCTAAGTGCACATTTCATTGGAGAGAATAGATAGTAGTCAGATGGTGAAGGATCGGTGGAGTATGGTGGATGTGGTAGTACTGTGAATCCAAGCGTATTCAGTTTGTCCTTGGTCTTATCAGCCGTATGCGGACGAGCATTATCGTGGAGATATTGAACATTGTGATTTCCTCCATGGAGCAACCGTCTGCGCCTCTGCTGAACGGCGATAATGAGACGATCCAGCTGAGTAAAGTAGACATCCACATTGATTGTAGCATTTGGAGGTAAGACATCTAACAAGAGCAGTCCTTTACTGTCCGAAAAGACGGAGGCAAGATGCTTTCGGTTTGTCAGTCTTCGTACCGGTGTTACAAGTTGGTTTTCATCCGATTTTCTCCATGATCTATTGTTGAAAGCGCCTTCGTTGTCCTAGTACACCCATATCTCATCATAGGTGATGATTTGGGACAGGAAATCATTCCGTAGATAACTCTTTAATAGCTGTTGACAAATTCTTTTGCGATTATCCTTGTTCTGTTGCGTCAGAGCGTGTGGCACCCAGCAATTTTTCAGGTATCGGTATCGCATTGCATTCAAGTGCAATTATCTTCGATTATCTTCTCGTTTATGTCAAGAGAGGGCCGCCCTTCGCGGCCTTGATCGTCTGTGTTAAAGTTGTTTTCACGAAAATTGAAAATCAACCTTTCACATGTTCTTTTTGAGACTGTTCCAACTCCAAGGGCCGTGTTAATTTCGTCAGTCATCTGTGAGGGTGTTAAATTCCTTTTCCAGCAATAGTATATTAATTTACGAATATCAGAGTGATTAAAATCCATTAGGATGATGAAAATGTGCGAAATTCACGAAAATGCTATTATTTTATTAAAATAAAAATTCATTTCGAACAGAAAATAAAAATTATTGGATATAAGTAGATCGCAAATTCTATTTAATCTAATTCACATTTATAAGGGATTGCAAATATATAAGAATTAATTATGTGATTTAAGGATATCTGCAGTTAACATAGATATATGCGTGCGACAAAACTTATGAGACAACCCTATATTTTAAAATGCTTTCTAAATTAATTTCATTTTTCTGTACTCTTTTTAAAATATTTTCATTCTTTTAACAACTTTTATGAAAAATAATTTGATACAAAAGAATTATTCCACCCAGCCCGTAATACTTTACTGAAAATCTATTTGAATGGAAACCTTATACGTTTGAAAATATGCTAAATAAAAAATAAAATAAAATAAATAATTAGAATAATCAAACAGCATTTTAAAATTTTGGTATTATATTTACGTCTATACTTCTTTGAAAAAAAGAAAAAACATTACCAAAAATAATTATAAATCAATCAATATAATTATTTTTTTAGACGACAAAAAAGTTTAATTAAATATTTGACATTTTAACATTTTTTAATAATTTGAAACTTATTTCTGTGGTTATATAGTAATAATAATATAATTATATTTCTGTTGAAATTGGAAAAAAAATAAATAAAACGATAAATTGTTAATGTTGGGCAATTTGATTCAGGCCAGAGTCTCAGTTACGGGTTCATCAATTTCACGAATCCCCACGACGCGAGAACGGCGATTGAAAAATTAAACGGTCTCCAAATTGACAACAAAATCATCAAGGTACATTTATGTATGAAAATAAACTACATTAAAAAATTATTTTATCAAAATATGTTATTGAAAAAGTACTAAAACATGTGGTTTTGTACCACGGTTTTGGCTCAATAAAAATTTAATCTTAGATTATTTTTGAAGGACTATGAATTTCTTCAATTAAATAGAATTAAATTGGGAAAGATAAACTACTAAATATATTAATAACACAATTATTTTGTGTGATTGAAAATTATTGAGATTGATAAAATTTAGAATAAAAGAAGAGTTTTCCATCAAAACAAACTTTATCTACCATTAAAACACAATCCGTTGTTTCGATATCGCTTATTGCTCTTCTAGTACAGAAGTTTTCTGCTCTTCTTCATCTTTAAATGTTTCTTTAGGCAATTCTTTTTGTGGCTACCAAGCTACGTGGGAATCAAAATAAACCAAAGGTTTATCATACCGAATGATTAGAGAATTCTAATTTTTAAAGGGCAATCGATTTTCTAATTGACATCATCACAGCTCTCTGCAACATTTTATCAAAACACCTGCACGTGTGCGTTACCTATTACACGTTTATGACTATAGATTATAAATTATCTATGAATGCAAACATTTGACATTATTTGTGGAGGGTTAGAATTAGAGCATGTACCGAGTATAGGCTCGACTACTCGGTCTCGGCCGATATAGCATACTTAGCAATTATCGGCAACTCGGCACAATATTCCCTCCGATGCAGAGTACATAAAGAAATCAAAATATTTTTAATAATATAAAAAATATTAATTGAAAAAAAAAACAACTCAAGCTATTAAAAAATATTCATATCAAAATATTTATATTATCGCTCAGGTGTTTACTTGTTACTTGCAGCGATTATAAAAAGTTACAACAAAGATTATACAGCAAGTCGTTTTAGCATGCATCTCTTTATGTTTTAATATTTGTTTAACTTTTTACATTCACTACATAAACGGCAACAGTTCTGAATTCTAAATGTGTAATGGTGATATTTTTATCGTTGACAGTTTAAATTCCAATTCAAACTCGTTTTTCTTTATATCATTAGTCACTAGTCAATATGCAATATAAATGAGTTCTGGAATAATTAGATATTTTCGCTTTTTGATGAAGCATAATAATCGGTGACCTAAAAACAACAAAACGGTTCATTAAAATTAATCAATAAACAGTGATATGTCCAAGATTCTGAATGGATTAACCCAATTGGGACACAATACTTAATATATAAATTATTCAGTATTAGAAATTTGTGGAAATTTAAATTATTCAAAAACTCGACACCAATTAAAATACTCGGCATCGGCACTCGGTTCGGTAGGAAATTACTTCAAATGTTCTCGGTACTTGGATAAAAAGCCTACCCGGTACTGCTCTAGTTAGAATTTACATAATCGATGTCTCATTTCCTATATAAGACAATTTTTTAATTAAAAACAAAAACTCATGCATTTAAGGGTTAAGTATAATGTTTCCTGATTAAGTATCTTTTAAAGTACCTTAAATATATTTCTTCTTATATTTCATGATTTAAATAACAATACTTTTATTTTTTATTTTTTAGAATTTCTGGTTTAATTTATTATCACTTATATTAAATTTTATATCATAATATTTAAGGGATTCTTTTCGATAAAATTCTTTCTCCAATAGGTCGTTTTATCATATTTTTGAAGCATGTTATAATACGTTTAAGTTTATTTTTGTATCATTTATCTTAAGATGAACTTAATTTAAAATCATGATGTATAAAAACTTAATAAAATTAATTCAGCATTCATTTATATTAGACTTTTGATTGTATTGAGCCTTAATCTACCTAAAGGGTCCATCAATTAACTATATCATCTCATACGTATATCAAGGAATCAATAAATTTCTGACAATTTATTCGTCGTTTAGGGCTACATATATTACTTTCTTTTGGAATTATCTAAAAAAAATCCTTCTACTATATATTGTAAATTGTTTTTCAATACAGCATGACGTAATGAAAACGCAAGTTATGGCAATTATGAATATATGAAAATGTCACATTGTATCTATGAACTTATTAAGTCAAAGGGGTTAATAAATATCTACCACCTTCATCTAGTCACAAACATAGACGTAAAATAACGCTTTCCTCAACAGACTGGAGCATATTATTTGGAATTGCTTAAAGAACTTCTTCAATTCTCTGTTGAAGTTCAGTAAGAGATGTTGGAGTTCGATATTAAAAATTGGTTTTTAGCATTAACAAGACCCAAAAGTCAAATGGAGTCAGGTCTTGAATTTCGACAGGCTACGAAAAGTCAAAACTTTTTCCGATAATCCTATTGCAAATGGGTCTTTGAAGAAGCTGCTTTATTTTATTACCTGTATGATATGTGACCAATCCATCTGAAAAATGGTTCCTGAGAATTTCTTCTTTTCTTTTAATTGTGGAATATCATGATGAAGAATCATTTCACAATATCATTTGAGCATGAAGTCCCTTGTGAAACTAAGCCATACTGTTACCTAGGAGTCAACAAGGGGTGCTCATGAAATTCTTCTGAATGGCATGAACTCACAATTATATAATTCCACGCATTAACTGCAGCATTCAAATGAAAATTAGATTCATCAAACTATAACGCATTGTTAAGAATAGCTTTTCAGCATGAATTCACTATAAGCAATTCGTTCCTCGTAATAGTAAGCTGTGAGATCATGGACAACATAAATACAATACGGATGCAGACGAAGATGCTTTCGTAAGTTTTTCATGACTGTTGATTGAGGAATGTTGATAAATTAAGACAAATTATTTGGTAATAATAGGTAATTTGGGTAAAAATGCTATGGTCTGCTGCAACATTGTTTCCCAGTTTTGTCAATCTTTTCTTACCAGAATTGGCTCTGTCTTCAACTGTCCAAAATTGTTTCAATTTTAATCAGGACTCTTAGTTGGCCTCATCATGAATTTGTTCAATTATTCTAAACCTTCTCAAAGTAACATCATCACTCCTTCCATTTTCATAATAAAACTGAACAAGTAAAATTTTCTTCTCAATTGATGAACGGGACAAGTCTTTTAAATCACATTAGTGCAAACATAATTTCTCTAAAGCATTTAAAATAAATGCCGTTACAAATAATAAATCAAAAAATTTTGAAGTTGTTAGGCTACTTTATGCTAACCATATATGTCGTCAAAACATTTTTCAACGTTTTCCGACGATGCGCTGAAATGGCATATGAAGAATCTTTTCAGTTTTCGTAAAATTTATCCTTCTAAAATTCGAAAATTCCATCCCTGATTTAATTTACAACCAGTTTGAATAATATCTTGGCTTTTTGAAAAATAACTTTCATCTAACATTTCTTAAAGGAAAATTTTTTTATTACTTTTTGATATGATAAATATTTTTTTTTATTTATTTTAATTTAAAAAAAAATAATGTTTTTAAAATAATGTGATAAAAATTTATTTAAAAAAATTATTTATATATTTTTGTAAATTCTGTCAAAATCAATAATAAATATAATTATTTTATATCATCGTTATATAAGACAAAATCAAAACCAAATTTTTATCGTATACAAAGGAGTTTTTGTCTACATTTGCCCAGCCTCATTTAATAGACAGTTTTCAAAGGCTAAGTAATCAAATTACTCAATTTCCAATAAAAATTGTAGTTCTAGAGTCAAAAAAGACCGATGACAGCCCTCCTGACATTTTTCATTTAATTTATCGAAAACCGGCGCTTAAGGCTAGCTTGAAATGAATATAAATAATGAAAAAGAAAACTACTAGATTTTAGTTATTTAAGTGTTTGTGATAGCTATACATTGTCTCTGGTTGACAAATATCACAATCGGTTATTTTACTTTGAAAAATGATTTTTATTAAATTATTAATATTTTTAAAAAAATATTAACGCAATTTTTTCACATTTATTTAAGTAATTAATTTTGGTATATTACTCGCCATCTTCAAACTTAATTAACTTTAGTTTTTGAGGCTTTTGTTATTATGTCATTAAGGTTCGGTTGGAATATGTTTTACAGGTAGTTTCAATGTGAGGCTTGAATACTAATTGAAGGATGTATGACAATATTGCTTCTATTAACCAATCACCGATACGCACATTGCCTGGTAGTTTCTGTGAATCTAGGTACAAGAACAACATGATTTTCGTTTTCGGTCTTTTTTGTCAATAATTGTCTTTTTTTGTCTTTTTTCAACAATTTTGTATTTTTTGTAAAAATAAATTAACAAATTTATTAACTAAGATATAGGTAGTCAAAGTCATGTAACTAATCAAATGTTAAATACAATACAAATCGCGATAATACGAATATATAATCTCTTTGAATCAAGTTATATCTTATGGATATCTCATTAAACAAGTCTTAAAAAATTTTAAATCATAAAATTTGAAAATATTATTCAAATATTATGAACTTAAAACTATTTTCATAGTTATAAAAAAATTCAAAATATTTTCAACAATAAGTCTCTGACCCCTCTTGGTTTATGTTGTGATCTTGTTTATAAATATACATGTAATGGGTTTAACGCCACATACACTGGAGAGACATCTTGTCATCTCTGCAAACGGATCAAAGAACATAGTCATTGAAATAATTGAAGCAATATTGCCGAACATAATTTAAAATGTAAAAAGACAATTTAGGAAAATAATTTTCAAATTCTGTGCAATCGATTTAAAAATTGTTGTGAAAGAGTAATGTGTGAGGCATTATTTATAAGATCCATGGATCCAAAAATTAATATCCAAGCTTCACACGTAAACTGCCTGTTAGATATGATCAAATAAAACATTAATGATATAATTGATCACATAATTACCACTTATCATCGTATAAACGTTTTAAAAACTAATGTTAATTTATTCTAAAGATGGCGAGTAATTTTATTGATTTTTAATGATATTTTAATGATTTCAAATGACCATTGTTTTTTCAATTTTTCAATAATAATTTATTAAGAATTTCTAGTTTTGAGTCTTGGAAACCTGCTTAAATAATATTGGTTTTCTTTTAAAGGTTAAAAATTGTGATTTTAGAACTACGGACATATTCTTTGACCTGAGAGACTTAATGAAGTTTCGATGTCGCAATAAGGTATTGTTAAAAATGTGTTGGTAATATCTTTCCTATCGTCATTTTCCTTCAAAAGATACTAAAAGTTTTAAATATCAATCATATGTATTGTGTTACAATTCTTTACAAGTGGGAGGGAGTCAAGTAAATATGGTAGCAAGTTTAATAATTAAGCCAAAATAAGTAGATTTTTATGAGTCCCCATTCAATTTTGCATGTAAAATGAAAATGATATGAAATTGTTTCTTTCGCTGTTAAAAAATGGAAGAAGCTGTTGTACCTACCTTCAGCTGTTCGAAACGTGTGGCCATATGAGTAAAAATCCCCCTTTTAAAAAGTCCCTCAGTGCATATTGATATGAACTTTAATTTAAATATACTAAAAATCACATGGTAAAATAATTTTGTATCATTTTCTAGTTAAGTGCTTATTATAGTCAATGAACCTTAACATTTCCATAACACTCGCCCGTTCTTTCCTTCATATATTTTAATGTAGATTTTATAGAAAATGAGAATTGTGTGGAGGAAAAAGGAATATTTTAGAGTACATTTGTTACATTCGATGTGAATTTTTCTTTTTTAAGTTTTTTTAATAAACTCTGAATCATGCGTATTTTATGATTAAAAATGTTTTCCCATTCTATTTATTTTTAAATGTTTCGTCGTTCATCTATTTTTAGTCTTGAGACAAATTATCAAGGGAGCCCAACAAAAAAATATTCTCTTCCTCTCTCTTGTCCTCCTCTATTGTCCATCGTCATCAAAATTAAGAATAGGTTATCTCAATTGTTTAACATACGTTATTTTATTAAAATTAAATTTTTACAAAATGTAATGCGATCACAAAGGCCCTAAAATAAATAAATCGAAAGATTTAAATTTACATTATTTCAAATAAATGCCTCTTATTTTTAAAGGATATCATTTCAGACGTTCTTTTATCAAATTCCACTCGAAAATACTTTATTTAAATGAATATTTGTCGACATGAATGCTTTCTATTTTTTTATCAAGAAAATAATATTGAAATAAAATATATTTTTAAAGAAAGTATTATTCTGCATTAAAGTATTAGAAATTTATTTTAAACATTTCTTTAAAAATTTCAATTTATATATTATCCCCTAAAAAGTGGTAGTTCTGTTCTTTTCTTGTTCTATTAGAATTTAATGATATTTGAGGCTTCAAGCAGCTGAATATACAAAAACACGTTTTGATATTGAAAGATCTCACAGTTTTCTTTATGTTGAGTCTGTTCGTATTGACAATGCCGCTTGAAATATGCCCAAACAAATTGTGAGATTATCATAAAAACTTTTACTGATGAGAGTAAAGGGGGAATTTTCGATAAATTACATTCTTCTAAGAAGACGTTACATATAAGTAACTGGAAATATTAGTTGAAATAAAACTTCACTCTAAATAATGACAGATTTAAATATGGGAAAATGATTAAATTATCAAAAAAATGTTATCTATATAAAAATAATTGTCCAGTTGTCTGTTGGTACATTATTTGAACCCAGTATGATAAAAGGCAACCAAACTTTCCACAATCTTTATTTATGAATGTTGTAATATTTAAACTTAAATACGTATCATACAAACGAAAAATGATAAACATTGAGAATTGTGAGAAGAGAGAGGTTCATATGAGAATATATCTAAAAGAAGATCAGATTGATAATCTATTGAATGCCGTTAAAAATGAGCTTTTACTTTTAGACAAACAAAATTTACATCAATATTTGGTTATTATGAACCAAATATATGTTTGTGGATCATGACTTTCATGTTTGGCAAGAAGAAGGAAGTCTATTCTAAATAATGAGGAACAATATATATTATTATTTTTAACTCAACTTAATTTTCAAATTGTTAGGAATGCAGATATGTTATTTAAAAATTTTGAAAGATAGTAAAATTAAATATACCAATTAAAATGTAGAACACTTATAAAATATGATGATTGAAAAATAAATTTAAAAATTAATAAAATTTAACGAAACTATTAAATAACACTGTGTAACAAAATTTTTCGAAAGTTTCTCCCGCAAACGGTTTTCAGAATTTTTTGATACTTTTCAACATACTGGTTTTGAATTTGTTATCGGTTTCCTTTTTCCGTCTCCGAATTAACCTAGGAATTAAAAAAAGAATTTAGCAAAAAACTCTCATTTTTTAATTTTTTTCGATTTAGATTTGTTGTAGTAACCAGAAAATCTTCCACAAGAAGTTATAGTTTAAAATATTAATAACAAAGAAGCTCAAACTGACAAGAATAGCATAAAAGTGGATTAAAAGAGTCATGTATGAACAATCAAAAGTGAATGTTTGAACGAGACTCTCCTTTATGTTGTGTGCCATCGTCTCTAATCAAAAACCAATCCCCCATCATTGCTGTATACCACGCTCCTTGGTACCTTTTCTCCATTGTTTGCATATCCTGGGGGAAGCGTTCCCCTGTTCTTCGCTAAAGTCACCAAGGATTTCCCGAAACCAATGTAGATGCGAATGTAAATAATGAAATTTCACCGACTGTAAGGGATAATTTGGAATGTTGTAAGTTTGTTGTTTGTATGCTGTTTTGATTTGTGACTCTCCTACTCAGATGGGATTGATATGTTTCTTGATTAATTATTTGAATCTAATGATATTAATTTTAAGTACTAATTAATTAAAGTTTTATAATTATGAATTTTAATAATCTTTTTAGTAAACGATTTTAACCTATTAAATTTAATATATTTTAAAAATTAATGTTCATTTAAAAAATTAAGTAATGCCCTTTTTATAAAATTAACATAAACTATATCAAATAAAGATGCTCTCTGAAAATTGTTATGAAGAATCTGTTTGTATTGTCAATAAATTTTTACATTCAAATTGTGATGTTGTTAATACCGACATTCTGCAGCCCAGTTTTTCGAAGTGTTTGAGCAAATCACTAATCAGTAGTTGGCACTCGTCGCTCTTCTTATTTCCCAAAAATCCTTCCACAAATTTCCTAAAGGTTCTCCAGGCATTCCTTTCTTTAGGAGTCATATTCTTTTCCAAGTCCTTTGACGCCAAAATAAGTCTAATTTGAGGGCCCGTGAATTTTGAGGCACTGGTAATTCTTTAGTGTGAAACACGGGGGCTAAAGATGATGGGATGTTGGGATAAATAAGACCTTTTCGATTTCTGGGAATTTTAAATTTGGAAATGTCTTCCATACAGTAATAGCAATCATCGTGGTGAGTTGTTGGATCTCTCCATATCCGAGGGATTCCAAAAGGCATGCTGCTGAGATTACCATTTAGTCATTTTCCTAAATTTGAACGGCAAGTATCACAACTGAAAGGTGACGCCCATGATTTTTCTTGATCAGTGACAGGAACACTAAAGTAAGCCTCATAAGCAGTGCATAATTTACTACCATATTAAATAGCGGAAAATAATTAGATATTGTGCAAAAACTAATATCATATTCGTAATCAGCATACTCAAATTGTGTAAAGCACATAGAAATTGTTTTGCGAGAAAAGAAATTTTTACACAGTGTAATTGTTAATGTTCTTGTACTTTAAAATTATGAAATTTGATAATAGAGATTCTTAAATTAATTAATTCTTAATTAAATTTTAATTGATTAAGTATTTGAATCAAGAACATGGATAATTTTATTGTCAGCTCCAAATCTATTTTGAAAGGAACATTGTTACAGATTGTAAATAAATTATTGTCTATTAATATCTCCTTTTTAATGAATCTTCAAGAAACATATGAAAATAAATTAAAATGTTTGAGAAAATTAAATATTGGCAACATAAATGGACTATTTAAGCTAATCTTTTAAGTTCTCAAATGTATATTGATCAAATATTTTGGTATAAAAATTCTCTTGCTTTTGTGTCAATGGAAAACTAGAGATAGAAATAATCGTTTAAAGAAGAAAATAACATAAAACAATCCGTCACGAGGAAATAAAATAAAGCCTGGGTCTTAACATTATATATAAAGCTTGGTTTTATTATGTGGGTTTTTGAAACTTTATCAAATTTACTCAAGACGTTATTGAGTTGTAATAAATGTTTTTATACTACTGTATTTTTTAAGTATTTTTTTAAAAAATATTTTTCTATTTTTTAAAGCTTTTTATGAAAAAGGTTTTTTTATTGGCCTGATTTAAGATAATATAAATTCTAGTTTTGAAAATGTATCTTTTTACTAAAAATTTCATGTACAATTAGAGTACAATGATATAATACTGCGTATATCTTTGCATAATTACTGTCATAAACATTTTTCAATTATACGCCTTGGACATATTCTCAGAAAAATACTGTAAGAATTTAAAAAAAGCTACTTAAATTAATCATGGAAGGTCAAAAAAGTCACTATCCTAAGCAAACATACCAATCAAATACATGACCCAGCAATGTGAATACAAATATTAATTAAAATAAGACATTCAATGAAGAAGTTTACCCCAATATATTAATTATTTTCCAAAACCAAACAAAACATGACGTATATTTAAAATAATACTTAAAATTTGGTTTTTATAATGTCGAAATCACACATTTTTTTATAAAAATGTTTCACATTTTTAGTCATCATTAACAACAAAATTAATAAGAAAACAAAATTTATAATATTAAGTGTACCGAAAGTAATGCCAAAACCAAATAATATAGATTAAGTAAAAAATAATATTTTCCAGATAAAACAAGGAATGTAGAATGTTTCGGATTAGCGAATTATCTTTAGAATTTTTGTATTCTTAACAAGAAAAACCATCTTTAGATTTTGAAAGAAACTTGTTATTATTATAGTAAATTTCAGTTATAAATAATAAAATTTCCAGTATTTTTAAAACTTTAAACTATAATAAAAATTATTTTAAAAAATAATACAAATAATTTAGTTATAAAATGTATTATAACCAACAGAAAAAACAATTTCGACCCTCTGTTGAGACGAAATAATTGGCACTTTTTCCCACTATTTTTAATGATCACAAAATGAGAAAACAACTTTTCAGATAAAGAAAAAAATTGTTTATTTATAAAAAGTTTAAAAAAAAATTGAATTTTGTTTTTGCGTTGTTTGAACACATCATTGCTGTGACGATTGTACACCCCGATTCAATTTTTTTGCAATTCACAAAATATCTAGTTTCTCAACAATCTATATATAATGTTATATATCATTCGATAGGGAATTTAAACCTGCATATTAAATATTCAACATATATTTGTTTTAACGTATTACTTTAATTGTCTTTCCAATTTTGCATTTTTGAAAGTTGTAAATCGATTCAAAATTTTTGCATTAGTAATAAAAATAAGCTGTTGTTTTTAATTTTAAAACTATATTAGTAATTT